>JAQIUQ010004851.1:0-14324 GCA_030378365.1 Hybognathus amarus
TTCCATTCGGCGGACTGTGAATATCGGAAACTAGGAATCGGAATTTTAACTTTTGAACGATTCCGGGAAAAGCGAAACTTAGTCCCGGTTCCAAGTCGATACTCGAATTCTCGATACCCAACCCTAAGGTGAATTGTTGGTTAACAATATATTGAACTTCATGAATCTGACAAGACATCAGACAAAAAAAATGCAGTATTGAACTTATCAAAATCAATTGGATCAGGAACAAAGAGCATATATGCTTTGCCAGTAGCCCGACTGAATGAAAAAGTCACCTAAGCAATGCCTGAAAGTCTCTGGCTACTGGTTAGTGGCTAACAGTATGCAATAGGCCACATCACATCAGCGTCACAGGAAAGCTGATTCACAAAAAAAAGTTACTACACTTGAAGGCAAGATTACAAAGAAAAAAAAATGAATCTTTCTAGGAATAACATCCATAAAAAAAGTAAATCAATATATGTTTTGATCTCCGAGCCCAATATTGATTCAAAAACAGAAAGTAAACAATTACAATCTGTTCTGAATATATCAGTTACTGTACAGCTCAATATAAAGATAACCTGTATCCATCATAAAATAGCAGCTAATCAATAGAATCAGCTCAATCCCTGCAATCCTTTGGTAAGAAGCCCAGCTCTTTGACCGCTAAGCTAGGCTACACTGCGCCAGACAATAGAAGCAGTTAGGTCGGTCATTAGATATTAAACACACTTGATACAGTAATACACTAGTCAAGGTCAAGCATACATGGGTAATGTTTGATGAAAATGACAGGACAATACTACTGGATAATAAATGAAGAGATTGGTGATCATACTGTGTGAATCATTTAGGGAAAGTAAAAACACAGGCCTTGAGCCTCCTCTTGAAGCAGGTCCAGGCGCACCATTGTGTATCCACACACAGAGTGTCGTGATTACATGGAGTCCTGCTGTATTGTGACAGGGCGTCTAGAGTGTCTGCTTTTAGACATGGATTTCAGCGCACAAAAGAGACGCAAGCCCTCTCAGCCTCTGGCTGCATTGTAGCGCGTCAGAGGGAGAAGTGAAAAAGAGAGCGAAAGATTTCCGTTTCCAACCAGTTGTTACGTGTGCTGTTTCGTGGCCATGTGATGAATCTGATGATGAAGAAGAGCGGGATTACATCACAGACACAGGAATGTGGCTCTATCAATGAGATCCTTGTGGAGGAGTGTGGAGAATGTGACCTTTCTCCTCCTCCTCCAGACGGGCGCAGTGCAATTCTTCACCACGTGTGCAGAAGTGTTTGGACCGACGGCATCCAAACAATCACTCCTTCAATGAAAGTCACTGTGGTACACGACCAGTCAAACTCCATACACACCACCTGCGTCCTTATATTTCACATGCTTTGAGGGAAAGGCTTAAATACTTGAAATGCATTAATACACATTTTGCTCAAATATAGGTTTCTTTATAATATGTTTAAAAAGTAAAGTAAAGCAAAGTAAACATCTTCTAAAAATATAGTTTAAAATGTGCACTCTTGGTATTCAAGTTGGCTTTGAAACACTAAGACTTACTTGCATGATATTTTACTGCCAGAACTAACCCTGCCTTGTCACAAAAAGATCAAACTCTCTTATATTCCAGACTGATCTCATGAAATGGCGTATGTATGACACGTAGGGTTGGGTATCGTTTGAATTTGAATGATTCTGATTCCGATTTTGATTCCATGTTTCGAATTTGGTTCCTAACGAACCTTATGTCACAAATTTAGCATTTTGCTGAGATTTCATTATTTTTAGAAAAGTGAAGCTAAACTTTGGACTAGGGCTGCAGCGACGCGTCGACGTCATCGATTACGTCGACTATGAAAATACGTCGACATGCATGGAAAGCGTCGACGCGTCACATTCATTATTTACAATTAAATATCGAGTCATGGCAGCTTCTGCTCTAGCTCATGGTGAAAATGACACAGTCACACATATTATCACAAAGCCAGACCACGATCATACAAAATATGGGAATACTTTAAACTACAGCCGAACAGAAAGGTGCTTTGTTCTCATGCAAAGCAGTAACGTACCACTGCTATGAACGAGCATCATCCTGTCATCGAGAAACATCCTGAGACTGCAAACTCAAAACGACGAGCCAGCTGGGCAAGTGTAGGCTTTATTCCAGTGAGATTTTGGAGTTGTTGAGGTTATACTTACTTTTTTCAGCTATTACAGCTTGTATACTAGGTAATAATGATAATTGCTAACAATGGAGATGTAATTTATTGCCCCATTCGGCGACAATAATGGACTTTCATTTATAACTTCAACTTAAATCTGTCAACGAAGCTTTCAATCAGTGCATTTAAATAGCTAGTTTTTAAAAGTTATGTATGCACATGTAGACTAAATACCTGCACTCCCGCGGGACCCAACTCAACAGAATGAGACGCGGTATCTGATGGCCGACAAGTGCGGGCGCAGACAGTAACGTTAACGCACTTGTGTGTGTGCTGTTTGCGGGAGAATAAAACTATTCGCGGGACTCCCACAAAATAGAATTCTATAAATTGAACATCTCAAAACTAGTAAATTGTCACATATCTGTTGCACAAAAGCAACAAGAACCACTAAAACAAAATAAAAACTGTTTACAGGCCGGAGTCTATCTATTTTTATCATGTTTGCAGCGTTTAACAATGTAGCCAATCACAGACATATGTGTTGATTTCTTGAATGCATTGGCCAATCGGAAGCATTTAAGATAGAATCTCCTCACGGCTCAAAATAGACTTTTTGTTCAGTGCTGAATTCTGCATTGGCAAATCGATATTATGAAAGATTCATTGTGCAGTCAGTTTCATTGCTAATAACAGATATCAGCTTTTTAGGAATTATTAAGGGAGAAATTCGAATCTTTAAAAACAAACGATAACGTTATATTTACATATTAACAGTAGCTTAGGCTGTAATCTAGTGTATGTGAACCTTTTTATAAAAAAACACAAGTGCATTTCGAACAAGTTAATTGAGTAAATCATATTCCCACTATAGTAATTAATTACAGACTATAATAAACACATTTCCTAAATCGGTATGTGATTGTATACATCAGACATTTTATGAAATAGTACCATTAGTTACAAATAAAGTTTAAAATATTTGCATATTTCATTACCCTTTCTGATATACTTTTTTTGTCATTCATCATTTCATGTTAAAATAATATACAGATGCACTACCTACTCTTCAAAATACAGCTGATATATTGGTAGCATTCATATATTTTATTATTAAAAATGTTTATGATGTTATTGTTGTGCTTGTTTTATTACTCAGGAAGAGACAATATTGCTGCAAGATAATAAAGATGCAATATTTCTTTCCATAAAAAGGACCTCTATGAGACCTCTTTCTATTTTGCACTGTTTATGTTGTACTTTGCTCCTTTAAACAACTTAATGCCTTCATATTAATGTATTTTTTGCGCTGTGTTTGGCAGAATTTATGTGAAATTAATGTTACATGATGCACTGAAAGTGTTGCTTGCATTTTAATAATGACACTTTATTTTTTATACTGGTAAATTTCTATGTATTTTTCAGAAAATGAATTAATAAAAGTTTGATATACTAATGGTAGAAGTTGTACTTATTATTTATTGGAAATTTTCCCAATCCAAATCAGCTAATCCAAAAAATTTGCATTAGATTAATCGAAACAATAATCGTTAGATTAGTCGACTAATCGAAGAAATAATCGATACATTAATCGACAACAAAAATAATCGTTAGATGCAGCTCTACTTTGGACCACCGACGTAAGCTACTCATGTTCAACTTGGCGCGGTTATGCAAACACTTCTGTAGACGCTTCTTCATTGGTGTTGTTCAGCGGTTTCTTCTTCCGGTCGCGCACTGTGAATATCGAAACTAGGAATCGGAATTTTAACTTTTGAACGATTCCGGGAAAAACTAAAAGTTCAGTCCCGGTTCCAATCAGATACACGATTCTCGATACCCAACCCTAAAGACACGCCAATTCGTTTTTCCATTTTTGGCATGCAATCAACACACATAATCGTTTTTAAGCGTGTTTATGAACGCCGTTGACTTAACGCTACACTGTAGGGCTGTCACTTTTTATTCGATATTCGAATATGCATTCGAACATGACGTGAAATATCCGTATTCGAACTATAAATAAACTAACCGGTTTTTAAAGTGCCATGTTTCAGCGCATTTTTTGCAGTCTGATGTTTAGACCGTTTTTTTGTTTGTTTGTTTGTTTGCCATCTCATCCAAGTGCGGGTGCTCTAAAGGGGGTCGCACATCGGACGAGAAGCTCAGCGCCGTGTCACGCAGTGCCACATCTTTAAAATTCTAACACATTATTCTCTATGAGTGTACACACACCAGCAGCGCCATTCGGCGTCTGTCCGCGGTGCCCAGCGGCGGCTCAGGACCGTGTTCAAATCGTTGCTAATGGATCCTGACTTCGCCCCTATTTTTGTTTGCTCATGGATTCGGATGAATATACATTTAGTTTTGCATTCATTTACAGAAATCAGCTGCTTGAATGACAATTGCTGATGTTATTGGATTTTCAGGTGAGATTCTCAATTCAATCAGTTAACGGATGCTCTGAGGTAAAGTTTTCAGACTGCAGACTCAGCAACGATTGTATTTAATTGTACAGTACAATCATAACATAGAACAGACATTATCTTCCTTTCATGTCATTAAACACAACAATATTGCTGGCCATACACTGATGAGAAAGTGCGCGTCCGGTGTGCGGTACCTGGAGACTCCAGGCTGGAGTTGTCCTTGACGTGGAGCGGCGCGGCGCTTCTCGTCCGTGTGCGACCCAAATCAAGCGATTAATTGCCAATAGTCTCCCTGTTTTGAAATGGAAGATAACGGACAATTACGACCCCAACACATCTAAAAAGTAGTCTGGAAATATTCTGGGTTCTACACGTGCACCTCTCCTCTCAACATTGACGCGCAAATACCTGTTTGTGCGCGCGCGCGCGCTTCGAGCGCGTTCTCCACCGGGGGAACATTGCCAATAAGATAGCCGCACTTGATCCAGATCAAGTTGATAAATGGGTGTTTCTAGCAAACAATATTAAGAAATGAAAACAGGCTAGGCTATAGGCTTTACTTCTGCTGATGTTTAAGCTGTCAAGTTATAGTGCCGTGCTGTTCCGATTCAGTTTTTTTTTTCCATGTAGCCTAATTTTGTGACTGGCTATGCATAGTGCCACTTCATATAGATTAAGTTGATAACCTGCTGTTTAAAACATTAAGTCAACGATTTTTTTTTCAGACAGGCCTGAGTCCTGTTTATGACTGTCAGACTGTTAGTAAATTTGTGATTGAATCTCCGTTACGTGTTTTTCTTTGTTTTTTTTTTTTTGTTTTTTTGGGTGGGGGCGGGCTCGTAGAAATTTGAATATATTCCGAATACATTGCTTGATATTTCGATAACCGTTCGAAATGATTTTCTCAAAAGTGACAGCCCTACTACACTGTATAAATATATGACCTTACCCCAACCCCGTCCCTAAACCTACCCGTCACTGGGGTTAATACCATTTTCCGAGCTCTTCCCTGCCATCCTAGGAAAAAATATTCTCTCCCCAGATAAAGATGTAGATTTTGCTTCGTTTCGCTCAGACATTTAACGGCGTAGACATACACACATACACGCGGAAAGCTCAAAATGCGAATATAGATAACACGCCACTTGACTTGAAAGTGGCGTGTATGTTTTCGCATAAGTCATGATGTCATGTTGCATATTCTAAGAAAACGTCATAAACATTAACACACATTTGTGAGTTTGCAGAGTTGCGACCTCTGTGATGTTTCCTGTTTGTTTCTTTGTACCATACTTTACATATGGAAACTGCTCCTGATGAACAGAATAAAGATCATACAGTCTGCATGCAAATCCTTCCCAGCAAACACATGACATGCCAGTTACATAATAAGAAGTTTGGGGAAATTTCATGATTTACTAATTGACATCATAACTACGACACTGCATGCTCGTAATTTTCTTTTGCTCTTTATTTACAATAAAGTGATTTACAGCATTTGGGCTAGATTTGTGGTGCTTTTTATGTTGCATTTTGGCTTTTCCGAAGCTCAATATCTCCTTACTGTTGGCAAAGAAATGTTGGAAAAGAACAATAGGAACTTTCTGCAAAAATTTCATACGGTTTCACCTGAAAGTAGTCAAACAGCACTTTCTGGAAGCAATGTTAAGAGTGCAAATGTGTAAGACTAGTGAAACCCTTGATAAGGATTTGTAAGGTCATAACAGCCAAAGCCGCTAGACTTTCAGTGTGGCTGTGTGGCTGTTGCAGAAAGTTTGTGTGGAGAGTGATAGCGAATAAAGAACACGCTGCTGTCCAGAGGCCTCCTCTTATCAGTCATAATAAACACGCGACGGGTGACGTCCACTTGCCAAAGGAAAAGCTGATGCAATCAGCGTAGATGGCGAGAACACGACCAGTGGTCTACACAGTGTGTGTGAGCGCTGCAGGGAAGTGGAAGGCTGAGGACACAAGCTGTGCTGAAGAGCTGAGAGATCATCCAGCATCCAGTCCAGACAGAGTAACTGCACATTTCTTTTACAAATTGCAATTTTTTGCTCTTTTCATTTGAGGCATTTACTCTCCTGAGGTTTCAATACAGGCATGCATAATTCAGCAATTTGTAGTGCATGGGAAAATATGATTTTCCTTCCTATTGGTGCTGACAGCATCATGTGACGCATGGCATCCAATGCATCCCTCGGAGAGGATGAGAACGTCTCTAAGGAGCAATGCAGCTCACCAAGCCACTGGTAATGAACAGCACATGGCCTCTACACGACGCAAAACACACTGAAGGAGGGGCCTGAGTCAAATGTAGAGACCAGGATATCAGAGACCCGGCCAACTAGCAACTTCAGGGATGGCTCGATACCACAATTTTGACTTTGGTACGACACCAGAACCTAATACCTCGGTATCGAATACTAAATCGATACCACAGCTGAAAAGAATACAAATAAAAGTCTCAATTTAGGCGAATCAGAAAAAGTATCAAAATGTAAAAAATAAATAAATTCAGTCAAGGAACAAACCGTAGGCAAATATTGGGGGGGGCTGTTTAATTCATTCTTCTGCTTCAGAATCAGTTTCTGATTCAATCTTTAAACTTAGTTGGCTGATTCAATATTGCCACTTGCCACTGTTTAGCGTTGTACTACAGTTAAAAGAATCGAATCTGGTAGTGCGAGCTGATGCGAGTGAGTGGAGGCGGGACCAATTTGCCTATATGTATATATATATATGTATATATATATATATATATATATATATATATATATATATATATATATATATATATATATATGTGTGTATATATATATATAAATATATATATATATATATATATATATATGCGGAAACCATTAGAATGCAAACTGGTCCCGCCTCCACTCACTCGCATCAGCTTGCACTACCAGATCCGTTCTTTTTAACTGTAGTAAACGCTAAACAGTGGCAAGTGGCAATATTGAATCAGCCAAATAAGTTTAAAGATTGAATCAGAAACTGATTCTGAAGCAGAAGAGTGAATTAAACAGGCTTGGGATACACAGTTAAGATACACATTTTAAAACATAAGTTATTCAAATAGTTGAGTAATTATCAGGATAAAAAGTTACTTTAACTGTGAATACTATTTATTGGTGCTAGTCCTGTCAAATGGTGCCATTTACTGTACGGCCCCATAACTTCTGTTGCTAGTACGGACTCACAGAATACAGACATGAAAATATAATTTAACACAAATGTCATGGTATTTGGTTAATTTTGGATACATAAATCAATGGTTGGGATACCATCTTCTGTGAATATTAATGTGCCTCAAAATTAAACCTGTAAACCTTTGCTGTGCTACACTTTTGGCAAACAATAAAAGGAATTGTTAGGCTAACTGTCAGTTGATTACATTTTAAAAGATGAAATCATTGATGTTATATGGCTTTCTTTGATTACCGTTGTCTTTGATTACCGTTTTTTAAATCAATTTGTGTCAAATCATATCTTAAATATATAGAAACTAGGGCTGTCAACTTTAATCATTTAGTTCGACGTAATCGGCTTCATGCCGTCTTGGTTCGACTGACATTCTTATTGGTTCGACTCAGTTGCATTTTTTTTTTTTTTACCAATAAAGACATTTTCAATGATTTACTCCTGATATTTATTCCGTTATAAGCAGTTATTTATTACTGTATTCTAAATATAATTAGCCTATGTTTTATCCCCAACTTTAAATGCTTTTAATTTAGGCTATATCTTAACAGCTGCCACAGTTTAGCGCACATACATAACATTTCGTGCCGCACCTGTGGCTGGCTGCGCTGCTGCGCGTGCTCAGTAAGGGATATAGCTGTATTCATTCAATTAGAACGCTACTTGTTTTGGTTTTTATGTTTTTATCCACTATATGTTTCTTATTCTCGATGTGGCGCGTACGCACTTGGAAAAATAGAGTGTGTCCACCGTGACCGCGCTTCCATTATGCGCGCGCCTACATTCTGAAAACGAACTTGAGCGCGCAAAAGAGCGTGAGCAGTCTCTTTTAATGGCTTTATCATACTGACTCAATAGATTGTGTTTTCTCTGATATGTTTTTATTTGTACACTTTACGCATTTAAAAATAGCCTAAATAATGTAACAGAACGAAAATAAACCTAAATGGGGTCCTACAATACAGCCTGTTATTATTAGGATTGTTTTTTAGGCTATTTGTTTTTTTTGTGTGTTTGTTTTAAAATGCCTAGATCGGCTGAACGAAAGTTAACCCATAGCTTTGAAAGTAAAAAGAATATACGGCCTCTGTATAAACGAGAGCTTTTGTTTGGACTTTTCATTATGTGGCAGATAGCAGTTATATTATTTTTGTAGCGTGTGGTGTGATCAGGTGTGTGATTGTGACTGTCAGGACAGTGCTCCTCACTTTGCAGTTAAAAAAAAATCACTTAATTTGCAAATAATTGTATTATTATTTATAGTTTTATATATTTTTGATGTTTTTTCGTTGTTGTTTTATAAATGCTCTATGAAAATTGCTCAAAAATGTTCAATCAGAAACATCGTCCTTTTTTTTTGGTCGACTAATCGTCTGCGCAGGACAAGACTTTGGTTCGACTCAAGGATTTCTTTGGTTGACTACAGCCCTAATAGAAACATCAAAACAGACAGGCTAATTTAACCGTCATTATGAATTCAATTGATTAGACATGCTTTATGATTGTTAAAATGTAATTAAACTTTCAAAACTGTAATCTAGAATTAAAAAAAATAAATAAATAAAAACAGGAAAGAGGAAAAAGATAAAACACACAGATCTTCCAGGAGATATTATTGTCAGAGGCCATATTTAAGATCATTGGTTTCTCTATCAGCGCAGCTCAAGAACAGCCTAGCAACTGCACAATAACAGGTTAAAAACCACTCAGATATTCAAGTAGCAGCACCGGCAACCAAACACAACACACTCCAGCATAGTGATGGGAAGTTTTACAACCACCCAAACTGTAAAAATCTAGTTAGAAACTATTCTTCTCCACTTATCGTAACTCTGCTTGTTGGCACATCTAAATTTGTGTGTGTGTGTACACAGCAGGGGCAGGGAAGGGGCGAAAGAGATTTGCCTACTGGCACAACCGTCCACATCAAACAGACCTCCCACAATCTGTCCTCCCTCTTTTGTGCCAGAACACACGGCTCTCTTTATCCGCGAAAACGCCAGCCCATCGGGAAGCCTTTAACCCTTTGGGTCACCGCCATTGCCATGGTTACAGTGGGAGTATGGTAGGAGAAACAGTGGACCATGTGACAGGCACTGCAGCACTGCAAAACAACGACAGTGCCTCAAGGTTACCGGGATCGTGTGGCATAGAAACAGGTCCGAATTGTTCCAGAGAAACACCTGTGGGGTAAAAGTCACACCTAGAGAAGTGTGGAGGAGGAGGAAACCCTTCACATGCATGCTGGCACTGTAAAGGCCAGCCCACTGTTCCTGGTTTATAGTTAAAAAACAAAGTGACCTGAGAAGCTTACAGGAAATGGTCAATGGGATTCTTTAATCCTGCTTTAAATTGAATATTGATTGATTCTTTATTGAATAGGTGAATGCAAAGAACTTGGGAAAATTGTGTAAAAAGTGCACGGCTCTAAAATTGGTGCTTTCAGAAGCTAATATGTAGTTTCATAAGGGTTATACTGTCAGGCTCATATTTATAGAAAACAAATTACTAAAACAAGTTACTGTGAACATATGAGTGAAACTGTGTTGCCATATACGGTCACAAAACACTGGTATTGACAATAACCATCATATTTATAAAAATAAAATTAATTTAAAAAAAATTAAAACCTACGTGGTAACGTTTTAATGACAAGTTCAATTTGTAACCACTCTAGTTCTGAGGTCACAAAAAAATGGCCTCAATGACAGCCAAATGTCAAAACCACCACAACAGTTTAATGTGATGTTAACCCATAAAGCTAAGTGATTCTTACGTTTGATAATTAATTTGCTATGCCTATGCTTATGACAATTATGACAGGTTGTGTTGTCTTAATTTATGTCAAGGTGTCAAACATCTCAGAACAATGTCATATTTGCATTAAAAATGTCATAATTAAGCGGACGAAACATGCATAAAACATCCTTCATATTGGTGTCTTGTCAGTCTTATGCACACCCTTCAAGTACAGTGTTACCTATTTAGGTTAATAGTACTACATAATAGTATTGTGAGTAATCCAGCAGTGGCTGACACTGAAATGGTAAGAGAGTCTGTGTGCAGCTGTACCACTCTGCACACAATCAAGAGCAAGGATAGAGAAGTGTCAGTGTGGGAGTTTAAGATTGTGTAAAATAGATGTGGGTTGCAGGAAGTTCTAATCAAAAGTAAGGTCTTTTCGGACAATTTTGGTTTCCTGACACTACTTTAATTTTTAAGTGATTAACTGGCTAAAAAAGATTTAACAAATTTGACAGTTAAAGATGAAATCGACTGATAACATTATTATTATATTTTAACATTATGATTTCACAATAATATTGCTATTGTCATTTCTTTTAGCCATGATAATTGTGAACATTTGATAAGGCGAGCTATTTCCCCAGTGTCTTGGTAAGTGACAGGTTGAGTGTGAATATGCAAAAGATTTTGAGGGAATAATGGCTTCAATTTTGGTCTGTTCCTCAAACAAAATTGTATGACTTTGTATACTGGAATAAAACATTTTCTGTAGAACACAAATTTAAATTTAATTTTGCTTAGTAAATATCAATGAATTACCAATAAATGGGAAATAACATTGGAATTAAGTGAGAAATAGGGGTAGAATGTATTTTTTAAAAACTATATGTTTTCTAATACAACATTTATGAAGAAGGGCAGCAGGAACTATCAATCTGTAAGTTCTGCAAATGACATAATTCCAGGAGTAAGTTTTTGGTTGAACTGCTCCTTCAAGCCACGTCCCATTAGATATTTTAGCAAAGGCTCTGATTTAGAAGATCAAGGCAAATGATTTGCCGTGAATCAGTGGCTCTTGTGGGAACTCACTGACCCATTTTAGCTTCGTAGGCCAGCTTTATGAGACTAATTAAACAATAGTCACAATTTAATTTCAGCAGGACTTGCTGGCCTCCACCCTCCCCCAGTTTGCCGGTGATCTGAGACTCTGCTCACAACAGGAAGAACTTGGTCTGCAGCGTCTCTGATGCAAAGCACTGTTGCCATCTCTGAGCCTGTGTAATGCTAACCAGAGCACCAAGCGTCGCCAGAGAAACGGCCCCGCCTAATGTGGCTAGCCCGTTGTGGGTGCTGACGTATACAGTTCTCAGTTTCTCTGTGGGGAGAAGGAAACGTTTCAGATCCTGTTGCACAGCTCTATGAACCAACAAACCGACATGTAACGAGTCAGATCCAGCTGCAGAATGTATGGGTTTCTGAAGATATTTATAGGCGAGCTGGATTTGGGTAACACTTCAGCATGGACGGTTCGATCCGAACCGGAGCTCGTTCGGAGGAATGTTGGGGCGATGCATTGGAAAATAGGCCACGTTTGGAGGGAACAGAAAAGGCCAGGGAGAAAGTGAGAGAGAAAACACAGAAAACATCAAGCAAAACCCAGAGAAATATCCAGCCTGGAGGGAAGAACTTGAAATAGCAGGGTGGCTGTGCGTGAGCTGATGATCTGAAGTTTAGTTACAGCTCTCTGGGAAATCTATATCACTTGGCACAAGTAATGTAGGGCAAGTTCTGCTTGAATACTGTAATACTGCAGGAAAGATTATTTGACTCAATACAAGGAAGTCAACATGGAAAGTCCTGCTCTTGGGGGTTTCAAACAAGAGCATTAATAGCTGCACGTCTTGAGGAAAAAGCTAAAATGACATTATGGAGTTGTAAAATATAACCTTTAAAACAGAAACGTGTCTAGAACGATTGACTAGATGTCAATAAGGTCAATGCGGAAAAGCAAAAGACCCATATTTTCAAACCATGTGTTTCTCTGTAGGGCTGTATTCAACCACAGAAATCCTCAGTCGACCAAGGTCTTGTCCTGCGCGACGATTAGTCGACTAAAAAAAAAAAAAAAACGGATGTTTTGATTGAACATTTTTTAAACAATTGTCATAGAGCATTTATAAAACAACAACGAAAAAACATCGAAAATAAATAAAACTATAATAATAATACAATTCTTTGAAAATTAAGTGATTTGTTTAACTGCAAGTGAGGAGCTCTGTCCTTGCAGTCTATAGCTGACGGTCACAGTCGCGCACCTGGATTACACCACACATGCTACAAAATAATATACCTGCTATCTGCCACATAATGCAAAATCCTAACAAAAGCTCTCGTTTATACAGGCTGTATTCTTCTTTACTTACAAAGCTATGGGTTAACTTTTGTCCAGCCGATCTGTTAGGCGTCTTAAAACAACAGACAAAATAGCCTAAAAAAACTATCTGAAATCTAGGCTGTGTTGTAAGATAGCATATAAGTTTAATTTCGTTTTGTTACATTATTTTAGGCTACTTTCAAATGAGTCAAGTGTACAGATAAAAACCTATTAAGAAAACAATCTATTGAGTCAGTATGATAAAGCCGTTAAAAGAGCTGCTCACGTCTTTTGCGCGCTCAAGTTCGATTTCAAATAGGCACGCGATGTGCGCGCTCATAATGGAGCAAGCGCGGTCGCCACCGTCGCCTACCTCCACAAACATGTAGCCAGACAAAAGATTTAGATTTCTTGGACATTCTGTCGACTAAAGTAGCGTGAAACTGAATGAATACAGCAAAACTACTACCAGTACATCCCTTACTGAGCGCGAGCAGCAGCGCAGCCAGTAGGTGCGGTTCCCGAGTGTGTTATGTGTGTGCGCTAAACTGTGGCGCAGTTACAAGAAATAGCCTAAAAAGCATTTAAAGTTGGGGATAAAACATAGGCTAATTATATTTAAGAATACAGTAATAAATAACTGCTTTATAAAGGAATAAATATCAGGGAGTAAATCATTGAAAATGTATTTCTATTGGCAAAAAAAAAAAAAAATGAACTGGCTCAGACCAATAAGAATTTCAGTCGACCAAGACGATATTCGACTGATTAGTCGACTAAACGACTAAAGTTGACAGCCCTAGTTTCCTGATATTTAAATCTAGTGATTTAAACATAGTTCACCCCAAAATTAAACTTGTATACTCGCCCTCAATTTATTCCAAATCCTGACTTCCATAGTGGGGAAAAAAATACTATGAAAATCAAGAGCCTTCCTTTGTGTTCAACAGAGACATTCATTCAGATTTGGAAAAACTTGAGGGTGAGTAAACAATGACAGAACTTTCTTCTTTGGGTGAACTTTCCTTTTAAATATCTCCACAATATCACCTTTTGTCTTGTTCTCATGCATTTTTAATTTTTCTTTAGTTTTTTGTTTGAACTATTCCATTTAGTAAGTTGCTTTGTAATGCAGGACCAGTGCTGCAATCATGTTGTACTGATCTGGCCTGTTCTTGGGCCAGCTCAAACATGTGTCTGGGCGTAAGCAGAGGTCAGGTGTCCAGGGGTTCAGGTGTTTGTGTTTTGAGTGTGTGTGTGTGTCCACCTCAGAGGGTGAGAGGTTGTGTGTGAGCAGCAGGAAGAAGGCTAGGTGTGGGCATTGACGTTATCACTGACAAGACCATCTCCCAGGCACCGCAGGGGTTCAGGGACACTCTCAGATAATTCAGCACGGAGATCGCTTTAGA
>JAQIUQ010004854.1:0-7500 GCA_030378365.1 Hybognathus amarus
ACATTTCAATTCAAAAAACACAATTATTATAAGTAGGCTAAACATAAATATACATGGACGCGGGAAGTAGTTGCTAGGGCATTTGGGCAGTAGTCGAGAAGGGCATTTGGGCAGTTGCCCAGGCAACCCGAGCAACACCCCTGTGCACGTCCCTGCAGGTTATCATGATTGTGACACTTAAGTTTAGAGATTGATACATTTCAGAATATTCACAATAGGGACGGGCATGATTAATCGTCGATCGATTATTGATCATCAAGAATTTCGTCAATCACCTTAATTTGTTATCGATTAAACTAATGAAAAAGGTTCCCCGGGCTGCCATGTTAGCGCGGAGGTACCTGCGCATCGCAATGTCATTCCCCTCAGAGAGGGTGTTTCGGCAGCTGGACTGAAGCCTTGTTTCCATCCTCGACGCGTCCACGCAAGCGCGAAGGTGCGCACGGCATAGTATTTCGGTGTTCAGGCGAGCGCGTTGAGTATAAACCATAGACTGTAAAAAGGTATAAACACCTTGTCCGTTTGTGGAGGTACCCGCGCAGTCTGCGGAGACTCGCGCAGCAGACTCAATCAGAGCCAGGTCAAAGTATAAACAAGGCTTGCTTACCAGGTTGTGGTCGCATCTGACCCCAGGTCATGACATCAACAATATCCTTCTCAACAAAAATCAGTAGACTGTTGCAGAAGTTGTATGTGAGTTACTAGTTATTTTTTATGAGGCTTTGTTAAGTAGCCTAGCCTATCGTTAGGTAGGCTAATTGATCGTTAGGTAGGCTAATCTCTCTCACGCTTTCTCGACTCTGTGCCTTCAGGGTTCATACACCTTTTCCAAGGTTAAAATTCAAGCACTTTTCAAGCACTTTCAAGGTCCATTTTAAAGTTTTTTCCAGGACCTTATCCACCGTAAATTACAAACCAATACAAAGTAAAAATAATATTATTTTGCAGTTTTTCCACATTAAAAGAGATAGTATGAAAAAAACAGGCAAAATTGTGTTTCGTAATAGCAGAAGGATCAGATATTGAAGCAAAACACAGGTTTTATTTTTTAAAAAGTTGTTAGATGAGTTGAATTCGTAGAGATTCTGGAAGCGGTCTTCCGTAAAGTGCGCAGCACAGAGAGCTAAATTATGATCATCATTTTCAGGAACATAATCAAACATAAATTGTATCCATTGTTGTCGAAGTACAGCGTCCGTGGGAAGCTCGAACACAGAAGACCTGACAGCTGGGTGAACATAACACACTCTCACGTGCAGAAGAAATATGCGCATGCCCTTTCCTGCATATTCCGGAGGGGAGGGTTGATGCAAATGTGTGGGTTACTGACGTTCCATAACCCAGCTGTAGTCCCAAAGACGATATCTCTGCTTACACTAAACTTTCAGCGCTGCAACTTTGCAGATACTGTTCATTCAACAACAGCAACATTTCACACTATTTAAAATCCAAAAAAGTGAATTTGCAGTCAACCCCCCCTTTAAGAATTTCGTCGATCACCTTAATTTGATATCGATTAAACTAATGCTGGCTGCGTTGCGTAGTGTGAGTGCAAAGTGGACAGAAAAGGTTCCCGGGCTGCCATGTTAGCGCGGAGGTACAGGCAAAATTGTGTTTCGTAATAGCAGAAGGATCAGATATTGAAGCAAAACACAGGTTTTATTTTTCAAAATGTTGTTAGATGAGTTGAATTCAGTAGAGATTCTGGAAGCGATCTTCCGTAAAATGTGCAGCACAGAGAGCTAAATTACGATTGTCATTTTCAGGAACATAATCAAACATAAATTGTATCCATTGTTGTCGAAGTACAGCGTCTGTGGGAAGCTCGAACACAGAAGACCTGACAGCTGGGTGAACATAACACACTCGACGTGCAGCAGAAATATGCGCATGCCCTTTCCTGCATATTCCGGAGGGAGGGTTGATGCAAATGTGTGGGTTAGTGACATACCATAACCCAGCTGTAGTCCCAAAGACGATATCTCTGCTTACACTAAACTTTCAGCGCTGCAACTTTGCAGATACTGTTCATTCAACAACAGCAACATTACACACTATTTAAAATCCAAAAAAGTGAATTTGCAGTCAACCCCCCCCTTTAAGAATTTCGTCGACAGAGCCGATCCGCCCTATACGCTCACTACTGTACGCAAGCTGTGTAGGGCCCCGCAAATTACTCAAGGCCCCGCCTCCCCCTCCTCGTGTCATAGCGCGTCAATTAATGTTGACAAAATAAAGCGAAACTATCCCTCTGGTCACGATAAGAGGAAGAAGAAAAAACATGTGAATTGGGGTAACAACATTCAGGTAAACTTGTGTTCTCTCCTCTCCAAGTTTGATGTCAGCCAGCAAAGTGAAGTTAAGTTTATGTGCATTTCTATTGTGTTTTTTCGGTCTTAACCTAGCTGGGCAGACAGGCAGTGCATCTCTTGCATCACTTCTCTTTGTGCCTGACTGACAAAAGTGAGAGTAAAATACAATTATTTATTACGTTTGTTTTTGATAAACAACATAGTGCAAGTTGTGCAACTGTGTTTGTTTACTGCAGCTCGGAAAAGATAACCGGGTCGCGTGTGTTAGGCTGTCATGCGTCCATATGCGCGTGCACGAAATGAAACGCGCATTTTTTCAAGCAGAAATATATGTGGACATACTGTACAATATATGGGCGGGAAATGATGGCACTCCTCATCAAAGTACGCATTATACATACATACTTTTAAAACAAGACACTGATTTAGTCTCAGTCAATGTGTAGTTAAACATTCTAAACAACTGCAGCAGCACTAATTATGCAAGATGGAAAGCAATACTGACAATTTGACATTGATTGACTATTGATATATAGGGTATGAATTTAAAATGTTGAATTTAAACCAATATGGATGAACATCCCTCAGTAAATAATAACCATAAATCAAGAATTGCTTCAATATGTATTAAAAAAAAAACTTTAACATGCCATGGCAAGCCGTTTTAGCTTTTATTCATTCACAGTTTATGTATTTTTGATATCAAGAATTCACTTTTTTTACTATTTGCAATGTGAATTCTTGATTATTTTTTACTAGTAAGGCCCCTTAGTTTCATTTTTATCTACCAATGGATATCAGGAATTACATGTTCACTTGTACACAAGTAAATTCTTGATATCAATGATGTCATCACTCACAGGGATTATTGATATCTGCATCACTAGTTGCATCACCTAATGCCCAGGCTGTAGAGAGAACAAAAGTTAATCCCAAAAACCAAAGCTCAGGGTTATAATTTATTCTGTTATTCTTATTTATGTTTACGTTACTTTTCACTTACTTAATAATATTCACGTGTTATCTTAATATTCTATGGAAAATACTCTATTCAATAAATATTGTTTGTTTGAACCTCATTCTTTTCTTTGACTGTTTTGTTTAAAGGAGGGAGGGTTATATTTGGAGCACTGAAGTGTCAGGTGTGACTGTGTAGCATTGGCAAATGGTTTATATAGCTCACGTCACGGCGTCACGGCCCGGGTCAGGTAGAGGGCCCCTTAGCAGAATTTTGCTTAGGGCCCCAGGGAGGTCAGGATCGGCACTGTTCGTCGATCACCTTAATTTGTTATCGCTTAAACTAATGCTGGCTGCGTTGCGTAGTGTGAGTGCAAAGTGGACAGAAAGTTCCCGGGCTGCCATGTTAGCGCGGAGGTACAGGCAAAATTGTGTTTCGTAATAGCAGAAGGATCAGATATTGAAGCAAAACACAGGTTTTATTTTTCAAAATGTTGTTAGAGGATTTGATCCAAATGACATGCAGTAGGTGTGGGCGGTATGACCAAAATTCTGTTTCACGGTATGACTAATTTTATTTCACGGTAACAATATATTTCACGATATAGTTATTTATACATGTAGTTATTCTCCAAAAATCATCATAAATGGCTTTGTATACTAAATTAACCCAAATACTTCAGAAATGAAAAGTTCTTCTCCTTGTTTGACTTTTATTTGGCAAATAATTTATTTGGCAAACTATTTTGATAGCTAAATATAGTGGAAAAAACACATCAACTTTTAGAAGAACTTTCCCCAACTGACTGATATTAAATACAACTCATAGGTGCAATTAAACTTTAAATAAAATGTTGCTGAATAATTTTTCAATCTCATGTTATTGCTTTACCTTATCAATCAGTTTATAATATCTAAATATTTTATTTTGAACTATTCTATTCATAATAGCTAATTTAGTAACTTCCTTTTAATTTGGTAGGATAATATTAGCAATACTATTATGTTTAAATGTGTTCCCTGGTACATTTTTTGCCATGTCTGCTTATTATACTGCGTTTTTTTAAGGGGCTTGTTCTGCTCTTTTTGTGATATCTGTTTCTGTTATTTTTGTGATAGCAACCCGTCACCTGGAGCTTTAATCAAGAGACGTTCAGAATCAGTTGTGTCAAGTTCAGAAGTGACTAGAAGGAGAGCAGCAGTATGAAAACCGAACAGCAGCTACTGTTAATGTTGACTAAGCAGTTATACACACCTATATTATACACACCTTGTAACTGCGTCATTATTTGTGTGCGCGCGCGTCTTTTGCATCAGTAAAATGCGATCGGTTCATTTGAGTGTCAGGTTGTATCACGGATCGAATCAAATGAAGATTTTATCAGCTGGTTCAGAGACCAATTGTTTGGAGTTAGAAATTTACAATTCGCGCTGCATATTTAGTCATTATGCCTCAGGTACCGAATCCAAGACTACCTGGAGGAGGTGCTCTGAGTTCGGCTGCTCCGAACCGTGCCCCGGTTCGCGTGAATGTGAAAGAATCACGGACAGGACTCGGGTGCGGCACTTAGTAAAGTGATCTGCGCATGCATTTTACTTTTAGCTGATTATGATGTATTTAGTAAAATAAAAACACATGTAAAGGATAATAGTGTTGATGATTTACCTTGATCATACGAGCAAGAGTAAGTCTACAGTGTATTCGCACACACACATAGCGCGTGGACTCAGGCTAACAAATTATTGGAAGTCCACTGCTCTCCTGCGTTTGCAATCAGCAGAGAGCCAAATGCGATACACAGTAAACCTGTGTTGTTCACCACATTAATAAAAAACACAATATATTGACCCACGTTCTGTTTTCTATCATGCGTCGTGCACGTTCGTGATGATGTAAGATGTCACGTAAACGCACCAGGATTTGATAGAATCAAGTTGTGTGTGAAACCAGGCCAACGCTGCGGGGGCGCCGGAACAAACGCGCTCGGGCCGCAGCAAACGATTTATTTCGCCATTTAATAAACAAAATATTCAGTCAGATAGGTATTTGTTGTGAAAGAAACAGTTACAGTTTCAAGCACTTTCAAGCATTTTATCCAAAATTTAAGCACTTTTCAAACCTTGAAAACACAACATCAAAATTCAAGCAACCTAACCGAACGTCCAGTTTAACTGCCAAGTTGATCTTGTAATAAAGATCTAATCGAGGAAAACACATTGTATTTTTGTATTTCATCTGCATTTTTAAAATTGAGTTGACCAACTAAGAAAATTTAATCGAATGCCCACCCCTAATTCACAAATCAAAATCATTGCCACCACTGAAGAAAGACCAACAAAAAAACAGCCACTGTTTTGGCAGAAATGGTAGGGAAATGAAGCAACCTTTCTCCATGAGGAAGAGGAACTTAGCCATGTGGAGCACACTACAGAAGACAAATACCACATTTTAAATTTCATAGTTTTGTCTGCACAACAGAATACATTCCCCCTTTAAATATGTGTCAATATGCATCTAACAGGTAGGTTTAACAGTGTGCTATATGTGTAGCTCTATGACTACCACATATGCCATTTCAGCCCACAAACAATTCATACTAACTGTCAAGCCTTGAAGATTACACACACCAGTGAGAGTGATGCTATCCAATAAACATTTATCAAGGCTGCGCTCTGGGTAGGAGTATTATCTCACACAGATCTTATTTTTGATCAAATCATCCATCTAAGCCTTTCCCTGAGTAAAAGAATTTGCTCAGCAATATTTTACAATTGATTGGGTTTACCTTGGCAAAAGGCGATATGATTAACGTGAACACGTTTAGCATTGATTGTACATCACTTCAGCCATCCAAATATAATGTAAATAGACTAAATATTCATAACAAACAGAATGACAATGGGAGACCACAGATTGTGAGATATTTAGTGCAGATACTTTATGTTTGGTATTGCCAAATATTAAATTCAGTCAACTGCTCATTATTTCCTCAGTGCCTTTATTTAAATAGCATTATTGTTGCTTGTTGGTTCATTATTTTATTCCCTACAGTGGCCCCTGAGCTGTTTTTCCTGCACAGGAGGCTGGAATTTGTTGCAGGTGAGGTATGATGTTATTGCCACTAGACAAAGAAGGCAAAGACTAAATGACATGAAAGGAAGATGGATAGTCACTAGTACTGTATGTCAAAACACATGCTATGCTTCCCCCCCCACATAATTATGTTTAAAGGCAAAAAATGGAAATTGGAAAAAAAGAAATTTACTTTTAAAATAAATTCTTTTTTATTAAATTTTTATTTCCATTAAAGGGATAAAAAAAAATGGAAATAGGCTTACCAGAGTTAAATAGATGGGTTTTACCGTTTTCAAAACCATTCAGCCGATTTTCTTATATTTAAAAGAATATCAGTGACCCAGACATTTTTTTATGGTCCAATTGACTTATATATTTTTTTCCTACTATGGAAGTCAATGGGACCAGTGGATACTGATGCAAGGGTGGATTTCCTGCAGGGGTTCAGGCCGCAGACTTGCCGAACGTCGACTAAAAGAAAATGTTATTAGCAAGATGGTAAGAAACTGTACATTTCTTGTCTATTCCACCCACTGCCACTGATAGCCAATCAGACAGAAGTGATGCCAGTTACAATAGCTTATGTATGTGGGAGAGCTTTGCAATAGAGAGTGACAGTATTGTATTGCAATAGGTAGCACTTCAAAGTCAATACGCAAATCAAAACATTAGTTGTAACTGTGAAAAGGTTTAATGACAAAATATGGTCACGGTTACACTTAAAGGTCACAAGCTTCCTTTTTACAGTCCAGTTCCCCATGTAAAATATCATGTACTCATTTTAGTAACTACAATTACTGGGTAATAACAAGTACTAACCCTGAACCTACCCCTAAACCTACCCCTTTTCCATGTACTTACCTTATATTAGCCAGTACTTTCTAGGTAAGTACACTGTAAGTCCTGTACTGTAAAAGGAAGCATTACCCACTTAAAAATAGTTACAGAAATAGATGTATGAGATGATTCATTGACCCCAAAGTACACAAATCTTGGCCTACAGGCCTTGAGAACTATCAGCTCCTCTGTCTTTGGTCCTCCAAATGGTCCTCTGTGGTTAAAAGAAGGGTGGATCACAGTAAAGATCTATTCAAATGCTCTTGGATTATTTTTCAATCCTACACTGATATTCTTCTGAATATCAGAAAATCGTCT
>JAQIUQ010004854.1:15000-17285 GCA_030378365.1 Hybognathus amarus
TGTGTCAACAGAAAAAGATTCCTGGATCTGACTCCGCGCCCTACGGTTTAGGGGCAGGAGACTGACGGCTATATTGTCTGAGCGCATAAATACGTGTGGGCTCTGAATGCACGCGAGTGCTGCTTCTTGATGCCAACATCTTCAGTGAGTTTATGTGGAGGGAGCTCTCTTGAGCTGACCAGGGGCCATCTGAGAAGATGATTTTTTGGCGAGAAAGTCCCCATGGTAATGCCCCACTGAAACCATTCTGCCTCTGTCCATGGCTGCAGAGCTGAGATACAGGTCTGTGTTACATTGATAAGCTGGTGGCCTGTGGGCACATGCGCTGCGGAGGCTAAGGCCATGTAACCCAGTGCCTTCTGAAAGTTTTCAGAGGCGTGAGGGCGTCCATCTGAAAGATGTGGCGAGTCGCTGAACACGGCACGCGAGCTGTGTAGATAAGCGAGCCGTCATAGCCTCTGAGTCTAGATCTATTCCCAGGAAGGAAATCGTTTGAAGGGCTGAAGTGAGCTCTTTGTCCAGTTGACAGAGAGGCCCGAAGGATTCAGATGGTTCGAGGTGAACTGTCCGATGAGACAGAAGCTCCATCTGTGATTGTGCCAAAATCAGCCAGTTGTCCACAGATAGTTCAAAATTCGCAGCCCCTGACTCCGCAGGGGGCAAGCGCCGCATCCATGCACTTCGTGAACGTACGGGGTGCTAAGGATAGGCTCGAACGAGAGGACGGTGTATCGATAAACCTGGCCGTCTAATGCGAAACGTCCGAGAATGGCCTGTGATGGGGATTTTATCTGGGATCTGAAATGCAGGCATCTTTCAGATCTAGAGAGATGAACCAGTCCCTGGGCACACATGCGCGAGGAGTTCCTTGACTGTAAGCATTTTGAACGGTCTCACTGATGCGCTTTGTTCAAAAATCTAGATCTAGATCGGTCTGTGGTCGCCGTCTCTCAGAGAACAAGAAAAATAACGGCCGTAAACCCCTGACTCGCTCATAGAAGGCGGAACCCACTCTATGAGCCCTTTTGCACAAAGCTCTGCTCATCTGAACGAAGCAGGCTGGCTGCTTCTGTATTCACAGTAGTTTTCGAGCCGTGCACCGGAAGCGTGGAGGGCGGCGACGGAACTATAACAGATAGTCGAACTTTATTGTGTTTAACACCCACAGGGAGATTTCCGGATAGCTTCCCATGCTCAAAGTGTTTCACTAACGGGTGAATGGCTACATCGCCCCACCTGGCTGCACATAGCGGGCTGAACAGAGTGTGTGAGCGCGCTTTGAGTGTTTGTGGCAACGGGACTTACACTCAGAGAGGAGTTTATGGGCAGTATAACAGAGCGGGCAGAGGCTTATGCACTCTGACACTTGAGCGGGCTGTGTCCGCTTTATGGAAGTGGGCTTGAGAGAAGCACACGGACATGTGGTGGTTTTGTGTATGGGTGAACACAGGATTGTGGGCACATTTTTCTACACAAGAGGCTTTTATGCAGAGGGGGATGCATGCACGGGCTCGTGGGCGTGCTTGTGCACTCTCGACACTCAAGCAGGCTGTGTCTGCTTTATGTTTGTGGGCTCTGACAGAGACACGGGGAGTGTGGTGCTTTTGTGTATAGGCTAACACTGGATTGTGGGCACATGTTCTATACAAAAGGCATGTGTATATATATACACATGTATGTGTATACACATAGCGGGCTGAACAAAGTGTGTGAGTGCGCTTTCAGTGCTTGTGCTCTGACGGCTTACGCGAACAGCCAATGGCTGTTTAGTGAGTGACTTCCCGAGAGACGTGAATGGGGAGCGAGTCACGGTGTGATGAGCGAGGCACGGGTGTGGTGTTTGTGTGTAGGGTGAACACTGAACTGTGGGCACATATACTACACTTAAAGCATGTTTGGCGTAAGCCGGACCTTATGCACTTATGCCTGATTGCATTTTAGCCTGATACAGGCAGCACAAGTGACGCGCGCGGTGTGCGAGGCATCTTTAAAGACGCTCGCTGCTCTTTTGTGAAGTTACACAAGCAAATTACAATGTAAAGGACACGTCGCGGATGGCGTTAGCTCACAGGATGGCTGAAGGTGGCGAAGACGGCCGGTTTCCTCAGACTTTGTCCACGCTCGCTAAGAGATGCCTTCTTGACGGCAACGCGGCTTCCTCTCAGAGATCAGCAGGTGCATAGAGCCTCGCTGAAGTGATGAAAATCGTGAAACAGCAGGAAACTCGACTATTTATAGACTTGGGCCACGCCGTTTGGCGGGCTTTGACGCAATGAGAGCATGTT
>JAQIUQ010004857.1:0-22547 GCA_030378365.1 Hybognathus amarus
TGTTCGACCGGACTAAATTGGGGATTTTTTAGTTCCTCAGACCGTAGTTCCTATAACTCTTTCAGTACCTAGTCTGGCAGAGCGAGGACTTTTTTAGTTCCCTTCCCTAGGTCTCAGTGGTGGAAAGTAACTAATTACAAATACTTTCGTTACAGTACTTGAGTAGATTTTTTCATTTTTTCTACTTTCTTGAGTATAATTAAATTGTGGTACTTTTACTCTTACTTGAGTAAAATAAAAATAAAGTATTCAACTTCTTTACATTTATATTTCATAAAAAGTACAAAGTACTTTGACAAAGGTGCCGACGCATTAACAGGGCAAGCTGACATTTGACAGACACTTTTCAAAACTACTGCGGTGGAGCACTGCGCTTCAGCCAATGACAGACAGATCTGAAGCCATTCAGCCAATAACAGACAGGTCTGGCTCAGGTGCAAAACCAATCAAAACCTCCTGTTCGGCTGGGGGCGGGACGTTCAAACCGCGCTTTGACATTTAATCACTGGCGCTCGTGTTTTGAATGTTTTGAATCAGTCGTGCTAACGTTTCAATATTTCAGTGAATGTAAGTGAGTATTCTGCTCATATTTAATTATGGCAACTACTGAAATGGGTCATACCATTGATAATACCAGAGCACTGAGCAGTTGAAGTAAATAAAAAAGCTTGGCTCATAACATGGACGCAGTTATTGGATGGACGGAGCGAGATCAATGTACTGTAAGTGTCTAAAATACATTCACACAGTTGAATTAATGGTAAAGCTCGCCCTGTTTAACAATACAGTTAACTTAATATACGAAGCAAACTTTGTACAAAGCTGAAAAAACAGTGAAATAAGATCGCATGATTTATCTGTCAATCAGATGCATGTAAAAGTGTAGTTCGTTCCTATAGCAACAGTGGGCTCCCAGCACATTTTCGGTAGGCTACAACCAAAAAAAGATAATTTAATTTAACATGTTAACCATACCCCACTTAATTTTTTATTTATTTATTTTTTTTTTTACTGGGAATTTTTTATTCATACTGTTTTATTGTTTTTCATACTTTTTTTTTATCGGACCTCTGAGTCTCAATTAACCTTCTTTGCTTTCTATGAATGATTCAAATAATTCAAAAAAATTCAAATGATCTTACCTGGACTTACTTTTCAAAATTAGTAATAAACAATTGCTCTTGACAACAGAGAAAGCTAGTAGGCTATAGAGAGCCTAAGTCCCTCCCCTTCCGGTCGACCACCATGGGACCTTATTTCGGAAAAATATTGTATGGTAGTCAATGGCGAGAGACAACAAATATTTTGATCTCGTTTGAACTGTGCTCTGAGTTACACATATGATGTTTGTCAATTAAAGAATCATTTTAAAGTCAAGAACGTCTTAGTTTGATGTAAACCCGTGTGAGGTATAAGACTGTGAAAATACGTAATTACAAAGACTACAAACCCCAAAGACGCACATTTTTTTCTCAATGAATGAAGCTAACTTTACTGAGGCTAACGTCTGTCATTGTGTCTATAGTCTTACGTTATAATCGTAACGTTACGCCGTCATGCCTGAGTGTTTTGTACCAGACTGCACACACACAAGCAGGGGATCTCGCTCGTTGTTTCACTTCCCGGGAGATGTAGTTCATTGAGCGATCTTCACATAAAACTAAATGTTACTCTTCTGTTTTATGACAAACTGTGACGCTTTTGACTTTCAGAATTATCTTTTAAATTCACAAACATATGTGTAATTCAGGGCACAGTTCAGACGGAATAAAAAGATAAGTTGTCTCTCGCCATTCATATTTTTTCCGAATAAGGTCCCATGAGCCGGAAGCGGAGGGGCGGGACTTAGGCTCTCTATATGTAGAGCACTTTGATCGTGGATGGATGCACTTTTTTGGGCTTCAAATTTTCTCCAGTCATTCACTGCCATTATAAAGTTTGGAAGAGCCAGGCCATTTTTTAATATAACTCTGATTGTATTCGACTGACAGCAGAAAGTCATATCTTCTAGGATGACTTGAGGGAGAGTAAATCGTGGGCTAATTTTCATTTTTGGGTGAGCAATCCCTTTAAAGACATACATCAATTCTTTTGAAAATACCTGATAGTTTGATAAACACAGATATATTATAGCTATAATGTGTTTGTCTTCATGTTTCATAAGTCAAAACATCACTATTTGCATGTTATTATATCCATATAAGGCAGAAGTTTAATACTTCTATGCATCAGTACTGGGCCTTCAGTATGAATGAAACAGATGACATGAGAGTGTTTAGCGCTCCATTTTGCTATCATCTCCCCATTTTGGGTAAAAATAGAAAAATACTAAAGTACTTTGTAACGTAGTTACTTGAGTAGTTTTTAAGCAAACTACTTATTTACTCTTACTTGAGTCATATTATTTTTCAGTACTTCTACTTGTACTCAAGTAAATTATTACTTAAGTAGCAATACTTTTACTTAAGTACAATTTGTCAGTACTCTTTCCACCACTGCTAGGTCTACGTTGATTGGTTCAACTTCTAAGTCATGCCCACTGTCAACCTGCTGTGAACACGGAACTTGTAGCGTGCTGTCTCTGCCAAGTTTTTGTTTTTTCAAAACATTACAACGAGGATTAAGACAAACATAACGCATTGAACCAGCTAATTGCTAATGCTAGCTAAACTTACCCGTCATTTTGTTTGCCTCCTGCGCTCTGCTCTTTTATCTTCTTCCATCATATTACTTAATATCATATTACGCTGGAGCCTTCGTCTTCTGTATTTCTCTGTACAGAACTCAAGCATAATCTTTAAACGCCACCGTTCGTTCTCTGTTATTAATGCAATAGCCTCCTCCATGCTGGTTTGTTGTTGTATGTGGCCGCGCTACATCTAGTGATGACGCTATAAAGACCATCGCCGTGCTTGCGTTACCCCTCCTACCAGTTCCTATGGCCACTTGGCCAGTGCGAACGCAAGCAGCAAAACCGAGTTTGGGGAGAGTAGTTCTTAGAACTGTTTAGAAGTGGACAGTTCCTATAACTAAGTTCCTGTAACTACTTGGTTCGGAAAGTGGCTTATTATCCCTGTCAGGCTGTGTAACTCTCTTTTAGCCATAGGTGTTACTACTGTCCTGTGTCAATGGATTTTTAAAGAGACCCTATCATAGCATTTGGAACATTCCTATTTTTGTTTTGGGAGTTCCCAAAAACAGTTTAACGTGTATGCAAGGATAAAAAAACTCTTAATATGCCTTTGTTTTTAACTGATTTGTCTAACGACTCCCAAATGATTCGTTGCCGATCGATTCATTTTCCCAAACACTTCCTTTGAGTGGACCGCGAATCTGCGCGATTGCTGAATGACCCAGTCAGTTGTTATTGGTAAACCGTAGGCAGAGATTGTCAGAAACGGAACATCCATCTCCATTAATGGATTAAAGCTTGTCAAGTGTTGTATACAGTGTATGAAAAAACATGTCAGAAAAGTGCACTTTCCACGCGGTCCCTTACTCGCAGTTTCCGTCAAGAGCGAGCTTTCCGCGGCTTTTGAGGGCAGTGCTTATTATAGAGCAAAGTCATATTTGGCTAAAACGTTGTAAGAGGTAATTTGCCATTCTTCAGTGAATGTCTGCTGAATATCAAAAACAAAACTAACTTTACCCCGCTTAGAAGCTGCGCTGGAGCAGGGTTGTGGACTCAAGTTGCATGTACTCGGAGTTGACTTGGAGCTCGAGCCCTCAATTTGATGACCTTGACTGACTTGACATTCAAAGATGACTTGCGACCTCAACTTAGTATTTGACAACAATGACTCGCGACTTGACTCGGACTTGAGCCCTGTGACTTGGAAAGATCTGACATACCTTCTAAAACCAGTTGTAATAATCACTGACTGTAGTACAGCACTGCATCATTTACGCATGATCACAGCGCTGATTAGCACTGCTTTCACACGTTTGGCACTGAGCCAGAGAGCGCGTGATCGAGTGCGTTCAGCAGCTGTGTCAGTTGTCATTTATTATCACAAGTTCAGAGAGTTTTAATCCAAATAATGTTTTCTCTTTCTTTTTCAGGCATTTAAATACACAAGTACTAGCTGAACCATTTATAATTTGAGGAAAAAAAACACTGATGTCTAAGTACGCAGAAATAATAAACCTTTCAAATGTGCTGTAATTATGAGGCATGTTATTTTTACCCCCACAACAAATGCACATTTTAGCCTATAGGTAATTATAAAGTCTTCTCCCTGTTCACCAGCCACTCACTTTCATGTCTTTCGAGAGAAATAGATGGATTTATGTTACGTTTTGTAAATGCCCCTAAAAGGTGTCACGTGATGCTTGATACGTCACCATGGAAATAGGAATGTTCTGAGTACAATTACGGTCGCTGTTAACAAAATAATTTATCCAGGGACTCAATATTTTAAACTTAAAGGGCGGGTTTACTGCCATTTCACTTTTTTCATTTTAAATAGTGTGTAATGTTGCTGTTGGTGCATGAACAGTATCTGCAAAGTTGCAGCACTGAAAGTTTAGTGTAAGCAGAGATATCGTCTTTTAAAAATCAGGAAGTAAAATTGCCTACAAAAACGACTCAATTTGGACTACAGCTAGGTTATGGTACGTCACTAACACACACATTTGCATCAACCACTCTCTCCGGAATATGCAGGAAAGGGCATGCGTCGAGTGAGTTGTGTTCACGCAGCTGTCAGGTCTTCTGTGTTTCGGGCTTCCCACGGACACTATACTTCACAACAATGGATACAATTTGTGTTTGATTATATTCCTGAAAGTGATGATCTAGCTCTCTGTGCTTCGCATTTATCGAGGCAGCTTCCAGAATCTCCACGAGTTCAACACTGGATTAACGTAAACAAGAAACTGTTTCTTAATCATGAAGCAGATCCAACTTTAAAACCAGCAGTTAAAAGTCAGCAGTTGTTGGACACAATCTTTAAGTAGGCTAAGACTTCATCATTTTAAATGTATTTGCATGTATAATTCCCTGACGTAGCGTTGTGTTTTTTTTTCAAATGCCAGCGCTTGCTTTGTAGGCTTTATGGGCTACTAGTTAGGCTATTTTGTGTCTGACAAACGCGTACAAACATTATGGACCTGAATTTTGTATAAGTACTAATGTTGTAAATGTATTTTTCATGTACAGTATATATGCTTTATGACTTTATTTTCGATTTGATCAAGAACGTAAACCTGCAAACGCTGTTTGTGTTTAACATTAGTTAGCCAGTCAGTTGCTATCGTTGCCAGTCAGATGCTATTGTGATTCATCGCGGCTTTCTCGGTCTGATTCTGCCTCACTGATACTGCAGTCTCGACATCATTGTTTACGTGTATCCACCGTCTATGTTATCCACCTTTGGCATGCCCGCCCGTAAAGGTCATGGGCATTAATCTTCCGGACAACGTGAGCGACAGTTTAGCCAATCACAAGACACCGGCCCAAACAAACCAATCTGAGCCCACCACGTCATTTTGAGGGAGTGTTTTCATAGACTCGAGGAAGTCAACCGTCTCGTTCAGGGGACAGAGGAGAGCGCGGCTGACAATAAAGGTGAAATTTATGAAAAATAAGACTTTTAAAAAAAGAAAAACCATGGATACATGTTATATTGCACCCCATAAACACAATCATGCAAAGAAAAAGAGCAGTAAACCCACCCTTTAATGTGTGGCAAATCACGATTAATTTTCCCAATGAACAGTTACTTTTATTTTTTTATTTTTAAATCTGCATTGCCACCCTTCACATTTAACCAATCAGACAACCACCCAATCAACATCCACTAAGTTTGAATAAATAGGATAAAAATATACATAAACATATAATAAACATACTAACACTATAAGGGCAACCCAGGAACCATTATAAAATTATAAAATAACCCCACGTAAGGGGACATTTAACACTGGCGCCCCACAAGGGTGTGTCCTGTCTCACTGTACTCAATAATCATTGCATCATAATGTACAGTATATTAAAACGTTAATGGGCAAAGGTGATATCCAATTACACTTAACGGGATAGCACATCACAGAATTAATGTAAGAGAAAAACTTTTGGGAAAAAGCTGCATTTACTAAAGCAAAAAATAATTAAAAATAAGAAATAAAATCATTTTAAGAGAACCCTAGGAAGACTCTGCAGTATGTTAAAATGGTATTTTAATATTTATAGAGTTAAATAATATATATTTAAAAATTCTTCGTGGAAAGCAATATACAATCCTGCAATTTCATTATGAATAAAAGCTGACATTTTCAACTTTCATTCTACCTTGTCCTGCTGGTTTGTCCATTCTCAGAGATGAAGGCAAGCCATCTGATCCGTCAAGCCTGAATAGCATCTGTTGTTCTGTAATGAAAGAGATTACTTTAATACCAAATATCATTTTATCTGTATTCAAGCTTTTGGAAATTTTTTTTGAAAGCCACTAGAACTCCAGGCACAAATAGGCTCTGATCTTGGTTCCAAAACATGCTACCTAACTAGACAGCATTTTTAGGCATATCATAGGCATCTTTGATCCAGAATGCATGCAATCCAACAAGCTCTTCGAAAAAGCATCATCCATGCTCGGAAAAAGTGAGAGAAATGTTGACTATAGGCCAACATACAGTATCTCACAAAAGTGAGTAGACCCCTCACATTTCAGCAAACATTTTAGTATATTTTCTCAAAGGACAACAGTGTGTCCCCTAGAACTTTTTCTTTTTTTAGAGTCCAATGCAATACCGAGAATTTATATAGAATTTTAAACTCCATGGTTATACTAAAGAAACACAAAAACACACAAAACAGACACCCCTCGTTGTGTTTATGCTTCTTTTTAAAATTATATTAAATAAACATAACTACATACACTCACCGGCCACTTTATTAGGTACCCCATGCTAGTAACGGGTTGGACCCCCTTTTGCCTTCAGAACTGCCTCAATTCTTCGTGGCATAGATTCAGCAAGGTGCTGGAAGCATTCCTCAAGGAGTTTGGTCCATATTGACATGATGGCATCACACAGTTGCCGCAGATTTGTCGGCTGCACATGCCATGATGCGAATCTCCCCGTTCCACCACATCCCAAAGATGCTCTATTGGATTGAGATGTAGTGACTGTGGAGGCCATTTGAGTACAGCAAACTCATTGTCATGTTCAAGAAACCAGTCTGAGATGATTCCAGCTTTATGACATGGCGCATTATCCTGCTGAAAGTAGCCATCAGAAGTTGGGTACATTGTGGTCATAAAGGGATGGAGATGGTCAGCAACAATACTCAGGTAGGCTGTGGCGTCAACGATGCTCAATTGGTACCAAGGGGCCCGAAGAGTGCCAAGAAAATATTCCCCACACCATGACACCACCACCACCAGCCTGAACCGTTGATACAAGGCAGGATGGATCCATGCTTTCATGTTGTAGACACCAAATTCTGACCCTACCATCCGAATGTCGCAGCAGAAATCGAGACTCATCAGACCAGGCAACATTTTTCCAATCTTCTATTGTCCAATTTCGATGAGCTTTTGCAAATTGTAGCCTCAGTTTCCTGTTCTTAGCTGAAAGGAGTGGCACCCGGAGTGGTCTTCTGCTGCTGTAGCCCATCTGCCCCAAGTTCGACGTACTGTGCGTTCAGAGATGCTCTTCTGCCCATCTTGGTTGTAACGGGTGGTTATTTGAGTCACTGTTTCCCTTCTATCAGCTCGAACCAGTCTGGCCATTCTCCTCTGACCTCTGGCATCAACAAGGCATTTCCGCCCACAGAACTGCCGCTCACTGGATGTTTTTTCTTTTCGGACCATTCTCTGTAAACCCTAGAGATGGTTGTGCGTGAAAATCCCAGTAGATTAGCAGTTTCTGAAATACTCAGACCGGGACTTTCTCTCTCAGTTAAACGAGCGCAGAAGTCACTCATCGTCATCTACATCATTCACCGGTCAAGTTTGGCGGGACAAAAATGCGCTTTAGTAAGGCTGACAGAAAACAGAGCGCAAGTTCCAGTCTTCTTGCGCTTGATGTTTAAACTGACAGGACTTGCAAATTGATAAACTCTCACTATGATGGATGGTTAAACTTTGCATTTGATTTAATCCGTGAATCACAAGCGTTACGAGCCGGGGAGCTGCTGGCACGCAGCCTACTGATCACGAATCACGGATTAACTACGATCCCTAGTCACATCGCACATTCTTGCGATGTGACTATCGTGGATGCGCACATCGCGATATCGATGTTAAAGTGATACATCGTGAGCCTAGTTCACTGACGTACAGAAGTGGATTGACACACACATATTATGATTATCCATGATGGAGCAGACATGACGGCAGATTTGGAGGATGGAGAAACAACTAACGTTAATTACCCATGGCCTTATTTGTCCAAGTTTAATCTGTATTTTTGAGAAAATGTTCTACATGCAATTTCCGTTGGATGTATATTATGTTCTTGTTGTATAGGCTATGTTGCAATTTTGCACTTTTGACAAACAGTCTGAGATATTTGAGTGTTGTGTGTAATAAAACAATACTCTTTGAAATCATAATTGTATTGCATTGTTTTAAACACTAAATATTTTACTTAAAACATTCCTCAGACACTTATTCAGTTATTTATAATATACGTTGTTCAAAAAAGCAAAAGTAGTTTCAATGTAGCTATCTACTTTTTGATAAGTAACTATGTAGTGTAGCTAACTACTTTTCCAAAAGGGGTCACTTGACTAGGGTTGCCACCTTCAATGAGGCAAAATAAAGGACACCCATCACGAGATAAATATATAAATATATATATATATATATATATATATATATAAATATAGCTGCGAGCAGCGATTGCGGGCCCAAGCCGGTGGCACCGCAACCCCGGTGCCTAAGGCACCGGGATGGCGTACCGCCGGCTTGGCCCTCACATCGCTGCTCGCAGCTATATATATATATATATATATATATAAAGCCGGTGGCACCGCCACTTGGTGCCTTTAGGGTTATTCTGCACGACGTGCAAAAACGTAGACCTTGCTTTGGAATACATACTAGTATGTATTCCACAATTGGAATACATACTAACATACTAGTCAGAACTGAATAGTTGATTTCTGAATGACAGATCACCATAGAAGTCAATGGAAAAAATGTGACTAGTAACAAAAGAATAGTTACTAGTCACCATTGAAATAAGTACTAGTGTCTAATGAATAAGTACTAGTATCTAATGAATAAGTACTAGTAACTAATTAATAAGCATTGGTATGTAATGAATAAGGACTAGCATCTAATGAATAAGTACTAGTATCTAATAAATAAGGACTAGTGTCTAATGAATAAGTACTAGTATCTTTAAAAAGGTACTAGTACCTAAAGAATAAACACTAGTATCTAAAGAAAAGGCACTAGTATCTAAAGATAAGCACTAGTAGCTAATGAATAAGTACTAGTACTTAATGGAATAGATACTAGTATCTAAAAATAAGTACTAGTAGCATGAAAATAGAGACTAGTAGGTTAAAATGATTAAATGTTAAAACGGCTTGCCATACTCTATCTGTCGTTTCGACTAGTCACAATTACGTTACAGATATCTTAAATGATAATACAAACTATCCAAAATGTAATTACGACTAGAAAGACGTTGTTGATATCTACAATGTTAATTACGAATAGTCAAACTTAGCTTTTAAATGTTAAAAGGGCTTGCCATACAGAAGTGTAGGCTCAGAGAGACACTCAACATTTTCAAACCAAAATATCTGACTTTCTGTGGGTCCTAGCTCATGAGTGTAAATTAGAAAGTTGTCCGGCTTGAGGAGAATATATGAATATATGAAACGATGAGATCAACATGTGTACTGAGTTTCATATTATTACATGCAAGCGTGTTTGATTTATGGACCAAGTTTTTGGACCCCGTTCCAGGGGGCGCTGTCTAGCCCCCTTGCCACACCCGGGTACCATCTTCAGCCCGGCTCTGATGGCTGTGGGATCTGACCTGTGTGCAAAGTTTCAAGAGTTTTCAAACCCATTAAGGGCCCCAAAAGCCGCTAAGAGACTCAAAATCATCAAAAAAAGGAATGTTAAAGTTTGATGCGTTGCTATGGCAACATTATCTTAGATATTGAATAATGCTTTCACAGCTCTTCATCTGGCGTGTGTTTACATTATACAGATGAAGTTTGAAGCAAATCGGGTAAAAGTAAGAGTGTGATTTCAAAGCATTTTGAAAGTGAAACACTTTCTGCTGCCAGTTGGTGGCGCTATATATTTGGCTGCGTTTACACTTGGCATTAATATGCGACCTGTATCCGGATGTTGTCCACATACACATTGAAAAGACAAGTGTAAACGCGCTTCTGATCGGAATGTTATCCGATCGGCGTGTCCAGGTTCGGAGGTAGTCGAGGACGCTTTGTGATCGGATCTCAGTGTAATGTAAACGCAATCCAGCCATCGTGTCTGCATTCACAGGTGGACGTAATTTAAATCCCACCCAGTCTCCCCGTGGCTGTGAGAAAATAATGGCCAGACGCAGTTTAGACAAGAAATAAAAACTTATTTGAATCTTACAATAAACGTTTATCTTTAAAACAGTTAATTTAGGCTTACATGATACTATGTGTGTCATTTTTCATTTTAATTGTGCAACATTATCTGAACGAGGCGATCGCCTGTACATTCACAGTCAGTCATGAGATCTTAAATAAGAGCTGCATGCTGCTTTGCCAGAGGAATAATCGCAATCTGATTTTTTAAATGTTGAATGTTTTTATTGAATGTCTTTGCATGTTAACCAATCTCCCATTTCTGTCAATATAGTCATTGCACGCTATAACCTTAAAACCAGATGATCGATGATATGACTTGTTTTATGATCAACCCAGTTATTTTTGTATGATCAACTCTGGAAGTATAACTTCGTTAACATTTTTTTTATCTAATTACTGGAGATTGCAAAGCGAATGAGTGAAAGCAACTGGGACATTGTTTTATTTGCATCATTTTTACTCTTAATCTGGTGTCGTGCAACATATCTAATTTAAATATTATGCAGGAAACAGAAATCCGCTCTTCTATCCAGATACAGAGGCTACTTAATGTGACCAAATGTAAACTCACCATGTCCTGATTGGCTAATGATCCGATCTGCTTGATCAGATCACGGTGATCGCATGTTAATGCCAAGTGTAAACGCAGCCTTTGACTCACAATAGTCACATCCATGTGATCGGCCTCTTACAACGAACACACTGCTGAAGTTTCATCAAGATCAGTTAATGTATGCAGAAGTTTTAACACACTTCCTTTTTGATTTATTTACTTACTTTTTTGATTTATGGACCAAGTTAATTTAATTAATACACTAATTATATAAAACTATTGTCAATGCACTACAATTAAACAGGTTATATGCCTTTACTTATAAAAAAATAAAAATAAAAACTTATTTAAAAAATACCAGGCTTAAGAAATGTATTTACTTTAGCAGGCCAGACACACAGTGAAATGATTAAGCCCCCTCCCCCTACACACACACACACACACACACACAGACTGTGTGTCAAGAGACTCAAAGGCAAAGACAGGCCTAGGCTCAGAAAGAGCATGATCATATTCAAACTACAATATCTGACTTTCTGTGGGTTTGAGCTTATTATTGTTAATTAGAAAGTTGTTTGGCTTGAATAGAACAATATACACGGCAAGTTTTGTAACTGTCAGTAAAACTAACCAAGTTATAACACACTTTATGTGTCCTTTTTTAGTCAAAAAAATCCGCCACGGCCAAACCGTTCGAGATATCACAAATCCGTCCGGAATTTAGCATCCTCAATGTCTTGACTTCATGCACACCGAGTTTGGTGGTGATTGGTAGGGCTGTAGTCAAGACCACCTTTGTCGAGTCCAAGACAAGTCCAAGACCAGGACTAGTCGAGTCCAAGTCAAGACCGAGTCCAAAGAGTTTCGAGTCCAAGTCAAGACCGAGTCCAAAAAGGTTCGAGTCCGAAGTCAAGACCGAGTCCAGGACAGGAAAAAAAAGTCTTCAGGGCCTGAATTTCATTTTTGCCAAACAAATTTTTTAAATTTATGTTGCTTAAATGTTTGTGCTCATTGCATTTTTTACAATGGGGTAATGTTGTTAAGAATTTACACAACACAAGGCTTGATTTAAATAGTCAATTAAATTGAAAAAAGTTACACAAATCAATACAATAAAGATACAAATAAAGAGAAACGTTTTTGAATAGGTCTACACTAGTGTTCATTGACAGAAACTGAATAAAGTAATCAAATGGAAAATAACACTGCATAGTATTTTAGTCCTGAATAAATTAAACATAGTCCTGATTCCTTTAACTTAAAGCTCTCTTTTCTTGTTTTGACGACAAAATTAATGAACGACACATATGGTTGCTGTCACTTTAAGAGCTAAGAGCATAGATTCTCTGTTCATACTAGCATGCGTTTTATGCTTATTTAAGACAAAACCGACTATGTTTAGACCATTATACTCACGAAGACCGAAATTGACACGATTTGAGTGTTAAAGCAATATAGCTAATCCGTGAAAAATAACTTTTGTTACTGGCCAGCTGTTCTTGAGGCGGATTTTCTATTAATGTGCGCATAGTCATCCCAGAGAGCGCGCAAGGACTGATAGTTTAAAATTACTTGAATGTTAAACTGGTAAGACTTAAAAAGACGTGCAAATGTTAAGCTTTATTCACGATGCACTACTGGCCCGAATGCAAGTGAATACTCCGCCATGCCCGGACTCCTGAACGCGAGTGTGTATTATTGCGGCAGTGCTTGATGCTTGGCTTCCACAACACATGAGAGAAGAGAAGAGAAGAAAGACGCGACACCGCTGAACACTCACGCGGTTTGTGAAATTGCGTCTGGCAGATAGTTATTAAAAGAATGATTTGATTTTATAATCTGTGTGGATTACGATTGCGGGAATATCCCACATTATAAATGGGAGACCTGCGGGAATCATTAGAATTGTGCGCAACACCCAGTAACTATAGTAACAGCATGAGAAGACGCGCTCCGTTGTAGTGAGCACTTGGTCGGTTAATTTGGGCATTTTCTAATTTAACGTTACCCTGATAGGCTAGTAATAAATGAACACGCATACAAAAATGTTGGACTTGAGTCGAGACCAAACGCAATATTTGGCAAGACCAGTGGCCGAGACCGAGACAAGTCCGAGTCCAAATACCAGCGAGTCCAGAGACAAGTCCGAGACCATAGAAAAACGGTCTCGAAGTCCGGACTAGAGTCCAAGACCGGACTCGAGTACTACAGCCCTGGTGATTGGTAACAGCATGGGTTGTAATTTGATGTTTTTCTAGGACATTTATTTAAAAAAAAAAAACATAATTCCCGACTTCCGTTCGAACTGTCGTAAAACTTAGAGCACGAAAGTTGTTTGGCCTGATGTGATCTATGAGTGTACCGAGTTTCATATTAATCCATGCACGTGTGTTTGATTTATGGACAAATGTTCGAATCCCTAAAAGAATGCATCCTAAAAGAATGGTAAAGTTTAATGCGTCGGCCACGGCAACAGTTTCAAAGATATCAAGAATCCATTCATAGGTCTTCATCTGTCGTGTATTTACATTATACAAATGAAGTTTGAAGCAAATCGGGTAAAAATAAGAGGGTGATTTCAAAGACATTTTGAAAGTGACACACTTCCTGCTGCCAGTTGGTGGCGCTATAACTTTGACTCACAATAGTCACATCCATGTGATCGTCCTCTTACAGCGAACGCACTGCTGAAGTTTCATCCAGATCAGTTAATGTATGCTGAAGTTATGACACACTTCCTGTTTCACGTTTCTCGCCATAGATTCGTTTCCTCGCCACGGCCAAACCGTTCGAGATATCAAAAATCCCCACGCAAACTTTCATCCTCAATGTCTTGACTTCACGCTGACCAAGTTTCCTCGAATTTGGATCAGAGCTCTAGGAGAAGTAGGAGCTTCAGCCCGGCTCTGATGGCCGCGGGTTCTAGACCCGTGTGCAAAGTTTCAAGAGTTTTCGAGCATGTTAAGGGCCCCAAAAGTGCCCGAATAGTCGCTAGAAAAATAAAAAAAATAAAAATAAAAAAAATAAAAAAAATAAAAAAATAATCGGAAGGAAAACAATAGGGCTCTGCCCCTTTCAGGGCTTGGGCCCTAATTAAATGAAATTTTAAAAAATGTGTCAAGGGTATGGAACTGATTATTTCAACATGACAACTTGACAGCTCAACAATAAACCACGAGAAAACATGAGATCAAGTATGTGAGCTTGCAACAGAAAACATTTTATATTATTATTTTACATTTTATTATTTTACTTATAATGTATTTATTAATCTGTTTAATAACATTAACAAATATAATAGTTACCTGTCTACCAAAATCTGACAAATGTATGGAATATTCTAATATATTATAAATATTTTCCAAAAAAAAACAAAAAAAACAATAGGCCTATACCTTTAAAAGCACGGGTTTGTCTGTCACGGCCATAGGTCACGGAATACATGTTCTCTAGACTCGTCACTATGGAAAAAAGACACTAAAATGCAATCACAGGCAAATTAACTATCGGTACTCTACTTATTCTTTTGAAATTGATTTCATTATAATTAATATTAGTATTATCTGTACTGTAAAATCCTTATTTGTTTATTCAACTATGTGTGGGTAAAATTATGTCCGTTGATATGACTATTTGTATTATTGGTCAAATCTATTTATGTATTTATTTATGTATTCAGACATATTTTTAATTCTATAGCCTATTAAAGGATGAAATTCTCGTTTGTTAGCAGACGCTTTTATCCAGAAGCGACTAAAACATGCGAGTCATCGTGAAGAGAACTTATACTTATGCATCGTGAACTTATGCTTCAGTCGTGAAGCATAAGTTATTTTCTACCATAACATGCATTTTTATTATTAAATATATCTCTCTCTTATTTCTTATTATAACTTATTTAGGCTAATCACTGCCACTGACACTTTCCAGCCAAGAATTTGTTTCCTCCCACTCTCTTCGTTACTTTCGTTTCAGAGGTGGACGCAACTCTCTGCCAAAAGACCCGCCCTCTTTTGACTCTGATTGGCCCTGAACCTGATGGTATTAAACAAACCAATCAAACCAACAATGGCAGCGAGTGTTACCCAATCAAGGGTAGAATAGGACGAGTCTTCACAGAATGCGGGGGTGGCACAGGACGCGCTGTTAAGTTCACAAATACGGGACGATTCCGTATTTTAAGGGACGGGTGGCCAACCCTCAAGCTTGACTGTAGTTTAACTACTTTAACTTACAAGTAGCTTTCAGCTTGTCAAGACTACAGTTTCAAAGTAGCTTCCCCAACACTGCTTCTGTTGTACCCGAAAAGGGGAAGATTAAAGTTAAAGAAACTCGCACTCGCCTGTTTCTCCACTGCAAGCTTGTAGAATCTTTTGTAATAATTGACATTAAAGCTATGGTATACGATGTTACAAATTGTGATTTCAGAAAGCCTAGACGGAAGGGAAGTTTTCAAAAAACTGCATCCCGCCGCTCCACACACACACACACACCCTCCCCTCTGTGCTACCTGATCCCTGAGCTCACGTTTGAGTTCGACGTCGACAACGCAAGACTTAGCGAACACATGAAAATATTCTTCTAAGGTTTTGAGTAATTGTTATAGCAGCACACAGCGCTTCTTGGTCAAATTCCGATCGACTCGAACAGAAACCCGCTAGGCATGATCGGCGATGCTAAACGGCTAAAGGCCAATTTATACTTCTGCGTCAAGGGTACGCCGTAGTGTACGACTTTGGCTACGCACGGTAGGCGACGCCGTTGTGAGCATTTATACTTTTGCGTTCAGGTCTTGGTTGCTCTGCAGTACTGCTCCGAAACGCTAGTTGGCAGCAGAGGGTTTTAATGTTTCACTGTGTTTAGATTCCTCGGGCTAGGTTACTACAAGCAATAGCGACTGAAAGAGAGTGGATCATGTTGGAGTTGGAGCTTATTGAGGTGGAAAAACAGTTCATTTTCAGTGAAATTCCTAAAACTGAAAGGCAGAAATGAGGAGAAGACGTCGGATGAGATGGTACGTGTCGAAATGCGTGGAGAAGGTACGTGCTGAAATGCATATGAGGAAATGCGATGCTACCCAAGCCGACCAATCACCGAACCTTGCGGTCCGCGTCGTCGCGACATGTAGTTACATTTTTGAGGAGGTGCACGTCAGGCTGCGGCGAAGGGTAACGCGGTATGGGACGCGTCTCTGCGTATGCTACGCCGTACCTACTGCGCGCACTCTACGCAGAAGTATAAATTGGCTTTAACATTGCCAATGTGGCAATGTTGTGTGTTGTGGTGAAGAGATGAGTCCCCCCGAAGAGATGGGTCCCACCTTAGGACCCAAGCGATCCGATTGGTTCAAAGCTAGTTTTATGGGTAATCGCTTTAGTGCCTGGTTACAAATTAGAGAAAATCACTTTATTATAAGAGACGTTTGAAGTACGTTATAACGAGTCATTAATGTAGTTTAACTTATATGTTTCATATACTAGTATATAACCGAAGCTGTAGATTGTAAATTTAAACATTTCTCGTTCTTAGTGTTTTTTAGTTAGCTTACATAGTAGATAAAAGATAGGTAGTACTTAGATAGTAAATAAACCACAGATTTGAGCTTTAAACAACTACATTCTCGACTTAAAAACTCTTAAAATTACATTTCATGACACAATAACAGTAATATTTTTAAATTTCGCTGACTTTTTCCTCTGCTGTTGACGCAACCTACTATGAAAAGCGCTAAACAAAATAAACGTATTACTTGAAAAGCGCTAAACAAATAAACATATTAATTGATGGCAACAAACTGCTTTTATCAGGTTATAGCGAGAACATATTTAGATCAGGCATACTACTGGCATACTTATGGGGTCCTAAGGTGGGACTCATCTCTTCAGGGGGACTCATCTCTTCACCACACCGGCAGCATGAGCAAGTTGTCAAACTGATGAAAAGCTATGTAACACGTCACAACATAAAAGTATAAATAAATGTTTACCTGCTCAACAAAAAGTCAGCCATACCCGGTGTCAGCGTAGGTTTTCAGATGCCAGATCTCCCTGAAGCTTCCTAACGGTCAATAGTAGACCCTATATTTATCCTATTTAGAGTCCAGCGTCACATTTTTTTTTTATTCCACTCTTCGTCCAAACTTTGCAGTAGGGGCAAGCAGGGGCCGCTTGCTGCTGTCGTTTATATCTTTATCCCAGTGCTGATATGAGCGCTACTTAGCTAGCTACCATCCAGCGGAGTTTCAATTGGAGCTGGTGATGGGATGGAGCAAGTTGACCAATGTAAGCTGTCCGGCGGACAGCTTACATTGTCAACTTCTTCGGCTGTACAGCCAAAAAAGTGAATGGATTTGTTTCGATTCTTTCTTCATTCATATTGTCAGGATTGTACTATATAACCACAACCAGCATGAGGATATTAATAATGAACAATCTTTGAAATCATATACTAGGGCCGCAGCGACATGCCGACGTCATTCGTTGCGCCGACTACGAAAATACGTCGACATGCATGAAAGCGTCGACGCGTCACATTCATTATTTACGCTTAAATGTCGAGTCATGACAGCTTCTGCTCCAGCTCATTGTGAAAGTGACACATAAAGTCACACATCACACATATTATCACATAAAGCCAGACCACGATCATCACAAAGTATGGGAATACTCCAAGACTGAACATTACAAGCCGAACAGAAAGGTGCTTTTTCCCTGATGCAAAGCAGTAACGGTGCAACTGCTATGAGCGAGCATCATCCCGTCACCGTGAAAACCCATGTGAGACTGCGAACTCGGAGCGACGAGCCAGCTGGGTAAGCAGCAGGCTTTATTCCAGTGAGCTTTTGGAGTTGTTGCGGTTATACCTTATTTTTTCAGCTATTACAGCTTGTATGCTAGGTAATTGATAATTGCTAACAATGCAGATTTATTGCCGACTCGGCGACAATAATGGACTTTCATTTATAACTTCAACTTAAAGAGCATATTGCAGGTAAAAAAAAATCGAAATTAATAGATAACCTTGTATGAAAATACCATATGAAAAGTTAATGCAGGATTTAAAATGTTTTAAAACAACATAAGGGCACTAATTTAGTAGATAAAGTGAGCGTTTCTTGGACTGCTAGTAAAAACGGCTTTTTTTCAACATCGCGTCATTTGACGTCATATCAGGGAGCCGCAGCCTCGGCTCAGTTAAGAGTAGGCTGGTATTCATGAGAGCGCTCGTCAGTCAGTGTGCTTTCGGTAGTTTCTGTATTTTAATTTATCATCGTCATGGTAAATTATTGTGTTTGTGGAGGTTGTAAAAACTCTTCAAGATCGAGGACTTCAAGATCGAGTCCACAAGTTTCCATTACAAGAAAAGGGACGGTATATAGCTTATCTTTCGTTCCTGGTGCAGTTTGTGCAGGTGAAGAGACGGGATTTCTCTTCCGCATCGGCTTCGGAAAACGCGGTCGTGTGTAGCGTTCACTTCAGATCAAATGATTATCATCCCGGCGATATGATAGAGCTCATATGATGCCGAAGCAAGAATATTGATCGTCGTATACTGTACCAATGGCATCAAATAGTGTATCATATAGGCAGTGATGTGCCAGTTCATACTTAAAAAGAACTAGCTCAAAGTTCAGTTCACACAGATGATAATGAACTAGTTCACGTTCATTTGTTAAATTCTTTTTAAGATAGGCCACTATCTTACTCAATAGAACCTCTTTACCATCCATTACCAGCTGCAAATCACTGCCACTCCAAAACTAATCAAAATTATTGTACCAATAAACAAGAGACAATTATTATAGCCAGGAGAAAAATAATGTTGAGATAGAGAATATATTTACCCCTTAAATAATGTGTAATCATGATATGTAGAAACTGAAAAATATAAGGTGCAATCAAGGTATACTGTATGTTCAGTGAAACTTTTATTTAGCCAGCATGAACCAAATTACCCAGGACTTTAAAAGGGTATATTCAGGTTCATGGGGAAAAGATCAGTCTACTGACAAAAATCCAGCATATTCTGAACGGCAGTAACTATGTAAACCAGACCATAGTCATATAATGTCAAATTTGCACCCTGCTCAATGTGCAATACTCAACCAACACATTTTCACACCTTCAAAAGAAAGTAAACAGTGAGTAAACGATGAAAATGCCATTTACATTCATTTATAATAAAACAATCTTCCTGATTATATTTGTCTAAAGAAAATGAACAGCTGAACAACTTAACTTACTACATAGGCTACAGTAGGCACTCTGATGAGGCATTTATTATTCATATGACACACAAACACAAGTAGATAAGACCTGTTTAGTTCAAAAGATCACTCGTTATGGAAAAGCGCAGATCATAATTGATGATACGCAGCAGCGCGGCCAGATCTGCCTCGCGCGCGTCAAGTATGCACACTATTGCGACTCCCCCTGCCTTCACGTTACCCCCTATCCGTACTATGAATACTTCGACCTCGTCTAACATACCCAGTGATAATAGACAAAGTCTCCATCACAATACTGTCGGGGGGTGGATTCGGCGACTCAAAACGGGGTTCGAGGTAAAACCTGACTTTTCAAATGAGCTTGAAAGTGAACTGCGCGTGCTGCTCGTTCATTCCTGACAGAGTGAGCGCCGCTATCGTTCGCGTCCATTGTATGAAAAGTGATTCGTTCAGTTCAGCGTTCGGCGAAAATATGAACGAGTTCAGTGAACGTCGTTCATTGACACGTTCATGCACAACACTGGATATAGGTAACTAGTCATGTCACGCACTAAATAGAGGCAACTTGTAATTGAAAAAAAAATGGTTGTTTAAATACTCAAATCTTAAATTTTCTGTTTATGTTATAAACCAGGTGAAAAATATGTATTAAAGGGTACCTATTATGGAGTTTTGAAAATTGCCCTTCATGTAGTGTGTAACATAGATCTAAGTGAACGAAAACATCCTGCAAAGTTTTAAAAATGAAAGTTCACCGTATACAAAGTTATTGTCTCTCAAAGTAAGAGTCGACTCTGAGTCTCTGATATGAATCGTTCAACGAACGATGCTTTTCCTTTGTCTAGTTGACGTCAACTTGACAAGTTATTTGAATAAGAAACGCCCACTTATTGCGCTCTGAGACGCCAGGGAAAACCGGAAAACAATCATGTCGACGAGACGCTGTGTTTTGAAGTGCGATGCAAAAGCGAACTTTTTTCATCTGCCAGGAGAGGAGCATTTGAAGACTAAGTGGCTACAGTTCATATATACAAGTATACATAGTTCCCACATGACGTCACGACATACGGGCATTTGCTGACCCGGCGCTATTGCTGCGGGCAAAACATTAGAAGAAACAATACGAGTTGAACGAAGTGAGATGAGTTTCGTGCTATTAGTGAAAATGGTCATCTCCTGCTGGGTCAATGGATGATATAATCGTGTCGGAGGTTCAGTTAAATCGGGGATTTTACACTATAGCCGTCATTAGACTCCATGGATGTGAGAAGACTAAGCTTTTGTCCGAACAACGACGGAGATTATGGCTGGGGAGGATAAACAGGAAAGAAACTCACTCAAAACACGCAAGAATTTGTTTGACAAAAGCACAATGTTGTGTTTTATTGCGAGTGTAAGTTAACACATTGCAGTTTGAATAATGTCCTGTATGAACAAAATGACGAGGTATTAAAAGCATACAAAACAACATTGTTTCCACTGTTTGATCTCGCATTGTAGCATTGCGATCTCAGATTATGTCCCTAAAGAACCCGCATATAATGTAGTTCCGCATTACATTAATTAAATTGCACGCGAGTTATTTATTTTTATATTCATGCACCAAACCATGACGCCCGCAAGTACATGCATATCACAGAAAGCACCGGTGACTGTTTTAAGGGGAACATGAATTAAGTTGTGCAGGCTATGGCTTTTTAATAGACAGATTAGCATCATGATGCTTCTTCGCTATGATAAGTTATTTTTCTATTGATTGCACTTGAGCAAACGCCACCGAACCAACCCACGGCAAGCAGATCGAACGCCTCCAGTGATTTCCAGACTCGGAATTGCTCACAATGTGTAAAAACTCCTCACCAATACCAGATAATGGCACACATGAAAATACTGTATCTGAGGCAAAGCTGCATAATCATTGCTCAGTGCTTCCTTCGTTACTGCATACGGATCCACACCATTTCTATGAATGAAATTTTCGCATTGTACCTCTCTCTGTCTTGTTTTAATGGTTCTTTATAATCTATTTCATTTTGTCTTTTCATTATTTGCATAATGACATGACACAGAAATAAATATTTGTTCGTACAGGGCAGGGGTGTTAACGTCGATTTTCGGAACCGAAGCGAAAAACCGCGATACTGAACTCACGATTCGAATCGCGATACTGTCATTGCGTACCGAACACGCCGCCCCTGCTCCCCGGCCCCCAGCCCGGCTCAATGGACCTCGTGTCTTATGTAAACAAGTACACAACGAATTCACTTTTGTAGCCTAACCACCATTAACACTAAATAACAAGCTCTGTGTTTTGTTACTTTCGATAACAAGCAAGGTGTAATCTTTCCAATTCTGTCTATTTGATCACAAAAATTAAACAATAAATGGCGTTTTGGCGCTCTTTGATGTGGCGTGACAGATCGCTGCTGGGCTACTATAACTATAGGCTCCTCATCTCAAGCGGCAGCGCGCGCGCGAGTAAACGCGATCATCTCTTCCTCAGTTACAGAAAAGACACCTGAAGGTATGTTGAAAGATACAGTATACTTACTGAAAGGCATCATAACTCGTGTAATCGCTCAATCAGTGTTTCAGCTGCGGAAAGACGTCAGAAAACAGCATAGCTTGTCACTAGCATTATATTTACCTCAACAGGCAAGTGATTCAGTGTCCACAACTTCCTATAAATGAACTCTTGCACTAAATAAATGCACTATGTATATTATATTTTGCTTAACCTGTTTATGATATCTTGATTATTTAATGTATGTTTAAAATATCTTTCATGAAAATTACAACTCTGTAAATTATTATATTTCAACAACAAATAAGAGTAAAAACACAAGTTAATGCAAAAACTGCCTTATGTTCAGTTTACATGTTTTCATACAATGTGTTGTGTGTTGATTATTATATCTAAAAATAAATAGCATCTGAATTTAGGTTAAAAGTCTACAACCTTTAATGTTATAGTAATGTGCGGCTCCCTATATAGTTTACAGCATTAGCAGATTTTTTTTAATCCTTGTGAAATGTTTAATTGTAATTGAATTAATTTAAAGACAAAGACCATTTTTTTCATTAAACCACTGGTAAAAAAAGAAAGAAAAAAAAAGCCATTTTAGCTTTCAAAACCGAACCGAATCGAACCGAACCGAGACGTCAAAACCGTGGGAAAACCGAACCGTCAGTTTTGTGTATCGTTACACCCCTAG
>JAQIUQ010004858.1:0-19539 GCA_030378365.1 Hybognathus amarus
GCTGTACTAAATTGGGATTTTTAAGTTCCTCAGACCGAGTCCCATAACTCTTTCAGTACCTAGTCTAGAGCGAGGACTTTTTAGTTCCTCTTTCCCTTAGGTCTAACGTCTGATTGGTTCAACTTCTAAGTCATGCCCACTGTCAACCTGCTGTGAACGCGTGGACTTGTAGCCTGCTGTCATCTGCCAAGTGTGTGTTTTTCAAAACATTACAATGAGGATTAAAAAGACAAACATAACGCATTCAACCAGCTAATTGCTAATGCTAGCTATAACTTACCCGTCATTTTGTTTGCCTCCTGCGCTCTGCTCTTCCACCTCTTCCATCATTACTTAATATCATATTACGCTGGAGCCTTCGTCTTCTGTATTTCTCTGTACAGAACTCAAGCATAAATCTTTAAAACGCGATCGTTCGTTCTCTGTTATTAATGCAATAGCCTCCTCCATGCTGGTTTGTTGTTGTATGTGGCCACGCTACGTCTAGTGATGACGCTTTAAAGACCATCGCCGTGTTTGCGTTACCCCTCCTACCAGTTCCTATGGCCACTTGGCTAGTGTGAACGCAAGCAGCAAAACCGAGATTTGGGGGAGAGTAGTTCTTAGAACTGTTTAGAAGTGGACAGTTCCTATAACTAAGTTCCTGTAACTACTTGGTTCGGAAAGTGGCTTATTATCCCTGTCAGGCTGTGTAACTCTCTTTTAGCCATAGGTGTTACTACTGTCCTGTGTCAATGGATTTTTAAAGAGACCCTATCATAGCATTTGGAACGTTCCTATTTTTGTTTTGGGAGTTCCCAAAAACAGTTTAACGTGCATGCAAGGATAAAAAACTCTTATAATATGCATTTGTTTCTAACTGACGAACAACTCCCAAATGATTCGTTCAACTATTCATTTTCCCAAACACTTCCTTTGAGTGACCGCGAATCCCTGCGGCGATTGGTCAAATGACCCAGTCAGTTGCTTATTGGTAAACCGCAGGACAGAGATTGTCGAAAATGGAACATCCATCCCCATTAATGGATTAAAGCTTGTCAAAGGGTTGTATACAGTGTATGAAAAAAATGTCAGAAAAGTGCACTTTTCACGCGGTCCCTTACCCCGCAATTTCCGTCAACAGTCGAGTTTCGCGGCTTTTGAGGGGCAGTGCTTATTATAGAGCAAAGTCATATTTGGCTAAGGCTGTTCAGGAGGTAATTGCCATTCTTCAGTGAACTGCCTGCTGAATATCAAAAACAAAACTAACTTTACCCCGCTTAGAAGCTGCGCGGGAGCAGGGTTGTGGATCTCAAGTTGGGCATGCAACTTGGAGTTGACTTGGACTCGAGTCCCCAATTTGATGACTCTGACATTCAAAGATGACTTGCGATCTCAACTTAGACTTTGACAACAATGACTCTGCGACTCTGACTCGGACTTGAGCCCTGTGACCTGGAAAGACTCTGACATACCTTCTAAAACCAGTTGTAGAATTCACTGACTGTAGTACAGCACTAGTATCATTGACGCATGATCACAGCGCTGATTAGAGCACTGCTTTCACACGTTTGGCACTGAGCCAGAGAGCGCGTGATCGAGTGCGTTCAGCAGCGCGTGTCAGTTGTCATTTATTATCACAAGTTCAGAGAGTTTTCAATCCAAATAATGTTTTCTTTTTTCTTTTTCAGGCATTTAAATACACAAAGTACTAGCGAACCATTTATAATTTGAGGAAAAAAAACACTGATGTCTAAGTACGCAGAAAATAACAAACCTTTCAAATGTGCTGTAATTATGAGGCATGTTATTTTTACCCCCACAACAAACGCACATTTTAGCCTATAGGTAATTATAAAGTCTTCTCCCTGTTCACCAGCCACTCACTTTCATGTCTTTCGAGAGAAATAGATGGATTTATGTTACGTTTTGTAAATGCCCCTAAAAGGTGTCACGTGATGCTTGATACGTCACCATGGAAATAGGAATGTTCTAGTACAATTACGGTCGTGTTAACAAAATAATTTATCCAGGGACTCAATATTTTAAACTTAAAGGGCGGGTTTACTGCCATTTCACTTTTTTCATTTTAAATAGTGTGTAATGTTGCTGTTGGTGCATGAACAGTATCTGCAAAGTTGCAGCACCTGAAAGTTTAGTGTAAGCAGAGATATCGTCTTTTAAAAATCAGGAAGTAAAATTGCCTACAAAAACGACTCAATTTGGACTACAGCTAGGTTATGGTACGTCACTAACACACACATTTGCATCAACCACTCTCTCCGGAATATGCAGGAAAGGGCATGCGTCGAGTGAGTTGTGTTCACGCAGCTGTCAGGTCTTCTGTGTTTCGGGCTTCCCACGGACACTATGCTTCACAACAATGGATACAATTTGTGTTTGATTATATTCCTGAAAGTGATGATCTAGCTCTCTGTGCTTCGCATTTACGAGGCAGCTTCCAGAATCTCCACGAGTTCAACACTGGATTAACGTAAACAAGAAACTGTTTCTTAATCATGAAGCAGATCCAACTTTAAAACCAGCAGTTAAAAGTCAGCAGTTGTTGGACACAATCTTTAAGTAGGCTAAGACTTCATCATTTTAAATGTATTTGCATGTATAATTCCCTGACGTGAGCGTTGTGTTTTTTTTTCAAATGCCAGCGCTTGCTTTGTAGGCTTTATGGGCTACTAGTTAGGCTATTTTGTGTCTGACAAACGCGTACAAACATTATGGACCTGAATTTTGTATAAGTACTAATGTTGTAAATGTATTTTTCATGTACAGTATATATGCTTTATGACTTTATTTTCTATTTCTATCAAGAACGTAAACCTGCAAACGCTGTTTGTGTTTAACATTAGTTAGCCAGTCAGTTGCTATCGTTGCCAGTCAGATGCTATTGTGTAAAACAAACGTGTATAAAGTTAACAAATGAAGCAAATTATCATTCAGAAACCTTTATTAAGAGCCGTGTGTGGTGAGGTTCTGCTTGACTTGATTCATCGCGGCTTTCTCGGTCTGCATTCTGCCTCACTGATACTGCAGTCTCGACATCATTGTTTACGTGTATCCACCGTCTATGTTATCCACCTTTGGCAGGCCCGCCCGTAAAGGTCATGGGCATTAATCTTCCGGACAACGTGAGCGACAGTTTAGCCAATCACAACACACCGGCCCAAACAAACCAATCTGAGCCCGCCACGTCATTTTGAGGGAGTGTTTTCATAGACTTTAGGAAGTCAACCGTCTCGTCAGGGGACAGAGGGGAGCGCGGCTGACAATAAAGGTGAAATTTATGAAAAATAAGACTTTTAAAAAAAGAAAAACCATGGATACATGTTATATTGCACCCCATAAACACAATCATGCAAAGAAAAAGAGCAGTAAACCCACCCTTTACTGTGTGGCAAATCACGACTTAATTTTCCCAATGAACAGTTACTTTTATTTTTTTATTTTTAAATCTGCATTGCCACCCTTCACATTTAACCAATCAGACAACCACCCAATCAACATCCACTAAGTTTGAATAAATAGGATAAAAATATACATAAACATATAATAAACATACTAACACTATAAGGGCAACCCAGGAACCATTATAAAATTATAAAATAACCCCACGTCAGGGAACGTTTAACACTGGCGCCCCACAAGGGTGTGTCCTGTCTCACTGTACTCAATAATCATTGCATCATAATGTACAGTATATTAAAACGTTAATGGGCAAAGGTGATATCCAATTACACTTAACGGGTATAGCACATCACAGAATTAATGTAAAAGAGAGAAAACTTCTGGGAAAAAGCTGCATTTACTAAAGCAAAAAATAATTAAAAATAGAAATAAAATCATTTTAAGAGAACCCTAGGAAGACTCTGCAGATGTTAAAATGGTATTTTAATATTTATAGAGTTAAATAATATATATTTAAAAATTCTTTGTGGAAAGCAATATACAATCCTGCAATTTCTTATTATAAATAAAAGCTGACATTTTCAACTTCATTCTACCTTGTCCTGCCGGTTTGTCCATTCTCAGAGATGAAGGCAAGCCATCTTATCCGTCAAGCCTGAATAGCATCTGTTGTTCTGTAATGAAAGAGATTACTTTAATACCAAATATCATTTTATCTGTATTCAAGCTTTTGGAAATTTTTTTGAAAGCCACTAGAACTCCAGGCACAAATAGGCTCTGATCTTGGTTCCAAAACATGCTACCTAACTAGACAGCATTTTTAGGCATATCATAGGCATCTTTGATCCAGAATGCATGCAATCCAACAAGCTCTTCGAAAAGCATCATCCATGTCGGAAAAAGTGAGAGAAATGTTGACTATAGGCCAACATACAGTATCTCACAAAAGTGAGTAGACCCCTCACATTTCAGCAAACATTTTAGTATATTTTCTCAAAGGACAACAGTGTGTCCCCTAGAACTTTTTCTTTTTTAGAGTCCAATGCAATACCGAGAATTTATCTAGAATTTTATACTCCATGGTTATACTAAAGAAACACAAAAACACACAAAACAGACACCCCTCGTTGTGTTTATGCTTCTTTTTAAAATTATATTAAATAAACATAACTACATACACTCACCGGCCACTTTACAGGGTTTCTGCAGGTCTCTTCAAATGAAATTTAATGCCTTTTTAATGCCTTTTTAATGCCATTTAAAAAAATAATGCCATACACGACCCATGACTAACCACGGATATTTTATATAGTATATATATATATATATACACTCACCGGCCACTTTATTAGGTACCCCATGCTAGTAATGGGTTGGACCCCCTTTTGCCTTCAGAACTGCCTCAATTCTTCATGGCATAGATTCAACAAGGTGCTGGAAGCATTCCTCAGGGAGTTTGGTCCATATTGACATGATAGCATCACACAGTTGCCGCAGATTTGTCGGCCTGCACATCCATGATGCGATCTCCCGTTCCACCACATCCCAAAGATGCTCTATTGGATTGAGATCTGGTGACTGTGGAGGCCATTTGAGTGCAGCGAACTCATTGTCATGTTCAAGAAACCAGTCTGAGATGGATTCCAGCTTTATGACATGGCGCATTATCCTGCTGAAAGTACCCATCAGAAGTTGGGTACATTGTGGTCATAAAAGGGATGGACATGGTCAGCAACAATACTCAGGTAGGCTGTGGCGTTGAACGATGCTCAATTAGTACCAAGGGGCCCAAAGAGTGCCAAGAAAATATTCCCCACACCATGACACCACCACCACCAGCCTGAACCAGTTGATACAAGGCAGGATGGATCCATGCTTTCATGTTGTAGACGCCAAATTCTGACCCTACCATCCGAATGTCGCAGCAGAAATCGAGACTCATCAGACCAGGCAACGTTTTCCAATCTTCTATTGTCCTATTTTCGATGAGCTTGTGCAAATTGTAGCCTCAGTTTCCTGTTCTTAGCTGAAAGGAGTGGCACCCGGTGTGGTCTTCTGCTGCTGTAGCCCATCTGCCTCAAAGTTCGACGTACTGTGCGTTCAGAGATGCTCTTCTGCCCCCCTTGGTTGTAACGGGTGGTTATTTGAGTCACTGTTGCCCTTCTATCAGCTCGAACCAGTCTGGCCATTCTCCTCTGACCTCTGGCATCAACAAGGCATTTCCGCCCACAGAACTGCCGCTCACTGGATGTTTTTTCTTTTTCGGACCATTTCTCTGTAAACCCTAGAGATGGTTGTGCGTGAAAATCCCAGTAGTATTAGCAGTTTCTGAAATACTCAGACCAGCCCTTCTGGCACCAACAATCATGCCACGTTCAAAGTCACTCAAATCACCTTTCTTCCCCATACTGATGCTCGGTTTGAACTGCAGGAGATTGTCTTGACCATGTCTACATGCCTAAATGCACTGAGTTGCCGCCATGTGATTGGCTGCTTAGAAATTAAGTGTTAACGAGCAGTTGGACAGGTGTACCTAAATAAAGTGGCCGGTGAGTGTATATGTAATATATATATATATATATATATATATATATATATATATATATATATATATATATATATATATGTCGTTCATTTTCTGCTCCACAAACGTTGGTGACTACAGCATCTGTTGTCATCGTAACGTTACTTGTAGATTTGTCGTTCACACCAAATTAGACAATCGTTGTTTGCTGTTTGACTCTTACCGCCAGTTCTGTGGCCGTCACACTGCATATCTAATTTTACTGGCACCGATTCCATTGTCCCCAACTTAAATCCTTTTTTGCAAACGCCGCAAAATCCTTCAGTAATGTTTATCACCAACGGGCTGCAACCATGTCTTGAAATCTTAGTTTTCCAGCCACTTCAGCTGAAATTTGCACTTTCCCATTTTCCTAGTTTCAGACCTGTCTACAGCTGTAACAAAATGCCCGTGTCACCTCTGCATCACGGGCAATTTTGCTCTAGCCGGAAGCAATTACCAAAATGGTTCCACGTGATTTATCGTACTATTTTTTACAGTCTATGATACTAACATACATATTTTGTGAGGGCAAATACAAATTAATTATGAAGGCTATATTCAAATAAATTTGTATAAAATTCTCTTCAAAACTATAAAAAAATGTAATGCCTGTAAGAATCAAATTTAATGCTTTTTAATGCCTTTTAAGGCCTTAATTTTCGCAAAATCCATTTAATGACTTTTAATGCTTTTTAATGCCCCGCGGAAACCCTGCTTTATTAGGTACCCCATGCTAGTAACGGGTTGGACCCCCTTTTGCCTTCAGAACTGCCTCAATTCTTCGTGGCATAGATTCAACAAGGTGCTAGAAGCATTCCTCAGGGAGTTTGGTCCATATTGACATGATGGCATCACACAGTTGCCGCAGATTTGTCGGCTGCACATCCATGATGCGAATCTCCCGTTCCACCACATCCCAAAGATGCTCTATTGGATTGAGATCTAGTGACTGTGGAGGCCATTTGAGTACAGCGAACTCATTGTCATGTTCAAGAAACCAGTCTGAGATGATTCCAGCTTTATGACATGGCGCATTATCCTGCTGAAAGTAGCCATCAGAAGTTGGGTACATTGTGGTCTTAAAGGTATGGACATGGTCAGCAACAATACTCAGGTAAGCTGTGGCGTTGCAACGATGCTCAATTGGTACCAAGGGGCCCAAAGAGTGCCAAGAAAATATTCCCCACACCATGACACCACCACCACCACCAGCCTGAACCGTTGATACAAGGCAGGATGGATCCATGCTTTCATGTTGTAGACACCAAATTCTGACCCTACCATCCGAATGTCGCAGCAGAAATCAAGACTCATCAGACCAGGCAACATTTTTCCAATCTTCTATTGTCCAATTTCGATGAGCTTTTGCAAATTGTAGCCTCAGTTTCCTGTTCTTAGCTGAAAGGAGTGGCACCCGGAGTGGTCTTCTGCTGCTGTAGCCCATCTGCCTCAAAGTTCGACGTACTGTGCGTTCAGAGATGCTCTTCTGCCCACCTTGGTTGTAACGGGTGGTTATTTGAGTCACTGTTGCCCTTCTATCAGCTCGAACCAGTCTGGCCATTCTCCTCTGACCTCTGGCATCAACAAGGCATTTCCACCCACAGAACTGCCGCTCACTGGATGTTTTTTCTTTTTCAGACCATTCTCTGTAAACCCTAGAGATGGTTGTGCGTGAAAATCCCAGTAGATTAGCAGTTTCTGAAATACTCAGACCAGCCCTTCTGGTATTAACAATCATGCCACGTTCAAAGTCACTCAAATCACCTTTCTTCCCCATACTGATGCTCGGTTTGAGTTGCCGCCATGTGATTGGCTGCTTAGAAATTAAGTGTTAACGAGCAGTTGGACAGGTGTACCTAATAAAGTGGCCGGTGAGTGTATAAAATGACATCTAAACGTATTAAAGTTTCGTTTCAAAGTGGGCAGGACAGTAAATTTTGAAGACTCATAATAATTTCCTCCGCTTTAATCTCCCCAACCGGAAACTGACGAGCATCCTTGTGTCAAATGCGGAACTTCTGCATGCATATAGCCTTTTGCAGCACGTACCTTAAACTGATCACAAACAGAAACCTTCATTTTATAATTTTAGACATGATTTTTCACATTTTAAATTTCCAGCTACTGATAGTGGGAAAATTAAATGGCATAACCCAGAAAAAGATTTAACTGCAAGTAACTAAGAGTTAACTACAAGTAACTACGCTACTAACTTAACTACATTTTTCAGTAGATTGGCAGAAGCTCAGTTGCTTTTTAAACAGTGTAGCTTTTCCAGAAGCCAACTACTTCTGCAGCAAGTAGCGGTGTAGCGCGAGCAAAAGCTACATTGCATTTGTCGAGCCTGCGCCGAAATCAGCATTCGATGCAAGGATATTCTTCTTGTTGGATTGCAAACTTATTTTTTGCCATTACCGCCACCTGTTGTTTAATCACGCATCTTGCGGCTAACGGTTCACTGACGTACAGAAGTGGATTGACACACACATATTATGATTATCCATGATGGAGCAAGACATGACGGCAGATTTGGAGGAGGGAGAAACAACTAACCTTAATTACCCATGGCCTTATTTGTCCAAGTTTAATCTGTATTTTTGAGAAAATGTTCTACATGCAATTTCCGTTGGATGTATATTATGTTCTTGTTGTAGGCTATTTGTTGCAATTTTGCACTTTTGACAAACAGTCTGAGATATTTGAGTGTTGTGTGTAATAAAACAATACTCTTTGAAATCATAATTGTATTGCATTGTTTTAAACCCTGAATATTTTACCTAAAACATTCCTCAGACACTTATTCAGTTATTTATAATATACGTTGTTCAAAAAAGCAAAAGTAGTTTCAATGTAGCTATCTACTTTTTGATAGTAATATGTAGTGTAGCTAACTACTTTTCCAAAAGGGTAGCTTGACTAGGGTTGCCACCTTCAATGAGGCAAAATAAAGGACACCCATCACGAGATAAATATATAATTAAATGAAATTTTAAAAAATGTGTCAAGGGTATGGAACTGATTATTTCAACATGACAACTTGACAGCTCAACAATAAACCACGAGAAAACATGAGATCAAGTATGTGAGCTTGCAACAGAAAACATTTTATATTATTATTTTACATTTTATTATTTTACTTATAATGTATTTATTAATCTGTTTAATAACATTAACAAATATAATAGTTACCTGTCTACCAAAATCTGACAAATGTATGGAATATTCTAATATATTATAAATATTTTCTAAAAAATATTATATATAAAAAAAAAAAAAAAAAACAATAGGCCTATACCTTTAAAGCACGGGTTTGTCTGTCACGGCCATAGGTCACGGAATACATGTTCTCTAGACTCGTCACTATGGAAAAAAGACACTAAAATGCAATCACAGGCAAATTAACTATCGGTACTCTACTTATTCTTTTGAAATTGATTTCATTATAATTAATATTAGTATTATCTGTACTGTAAAATCCTTATTTGTTTATTCAACTATGTGTGGGTAAAATTATGTCCGTTGATATGACTATTTGTATTATTGGTCAAATCTATTTATGTATTTATTCATGTATTCAGACATATTTTTAATTCTATAGTAGCCTATTAAAGGATGAAATTCTCGTTTGTTAGCAGACGCTTTTATCCAGAGCGACTTACAAAGCTATGCGAGTCATCGTGAAGAGAACTTATACTTATGCATCGTGAACTTATGCTTCATCGTGAAGCATAAGTTATTTTCTCCATAACATGCACATTTTTATTATTAAATATATATCTCTCTCTTATTTCTTATTATAACTTATTTAGGCTAATCACTGCCACTGACACTTTCCAGCCAAGAATTTGTTTCCTCCCAACTCTCGTCGTTACTTTCATTTCAGAGGTGGACGCAACTCTCTGCCAAAAGACCCGCCTCTCTTTTGACTCTGATTGGCCCTGAACCTGATGGTATTAAACAAACCAATCAAACCAACAATGGCAGCGAGTGTTACCCAATCAAGGGTAGAATAGGACGAGTCTTCACAGAATGCGGGTGGCACAGGACGCGCTGTTAAGTTCACAAATACGGGACGATCTCCGCATTTTAAGGGACGGGTGGCAACCCTGAAGCTTGACTGTAGTTTAACTACTTTAACTTACAAGTAGCTTGTAGCTTGTCAAACTACAGTTTCAAAGTAGCTTCCCCAACACTGCTTCTGTTGTACCCAAAAAGGGAAGATTAAAGTTAAAACTCGCACTCGCTGTTTCTCCACTGCAAGCTTGTAGAATCTTTTGTAATAATTGACATTAAAGCTATGGTATACGATGTTACAAATCGGTCGAGAAAGCCTAGAGACGGAAGGGAAGTTTTAAAAAACTCATCCCGCCGCTCCACACACACACACACACCTCCCCTCTGTGCTACCTGATCCCTGAGCTCACGTTCGAGTTTCACGTCGACAACGCAAGACTAGCAACACATGAAATGTTCTTCTAAGGTTTTGAGTAATTGTTATAGCAGCACACAGCGCATCTCTGGTCAAATTCCGATCGACTTCGAACAGAAACCCGCTAGGCATGATCGGCGATGCTAAACGGCTAAAGGCCAATTTATACTTCTGCGTCAAGGGAACGCCGTAGTGTACGACTTTGGCTACGCACGTAGGCGACGCCGTTGTGAGCATTTATACTTTTGCGTTCAGGTCTTGGTTGCTCTGCAGTACTGCTCCGAAACGCCAGTTGGCAGCAGAGGGTTTTAATGTTTCACTGTGTTTAGATTCCTCGCGGCTAGGTTACTACAAGCAATAGCGACTGAAAGAGAGTGGATCATGTTGGAGTTGGAGCTTATTGAGGTGGAAAAACAGGCAGAAATGAGAGAAGACGTCGGATGAGATGGTACGTGTCGAAATGCGCTAGAAGGTACATGCTGAAATGCATATGAGGAAATGCGATGCTACCAAGCCGACCAATCACCGATCTTGCGGTCCGTGACCGTGTAGTTACATTTTTGAGGAGGTGCACGTCAGGCTACGGCGAAGGGTACGCGGTATGGGACGCGTCTGTGCGTATGCTACGCCGTACCTACTGCGCGCACTCTACGCAGAAGTATAAATTGGCTTTAACATTGCCAATGTGGCAATGTTGTGTGTTGTGGTGAAGAGATGAGTCCCCCCGAGAGATGGGTCCCACCTTAGGACCTAAGCGATCCGATTGGTTCAAAGCTAGTTTTATGGGTAATTGCTTTAGTGCCTGGTTACAAATAAGAGAAAATCACTTTATTAAAAGACATGTTTGAAGTACATTTGAAGTACGTTATAACGAGTAATTAATGTAGTTTAACTTATATGTTTCATATACTGAGCATATAACCAAAGCTGTAGATTGTAAATTTAAACATTTCTCGTTCTTAGTGTTTTTTAGTTAGCTTACATAGTAGATAAAAGATAGGTAGTACTTAGTAAATAAACCACAGATTTGAGTTTTAAACAACTACATTCTTCGACTGAAAAACTCTTAAAATTACATTTCATGACACAATAACAGTAATATTTTTAAATTTCGCTGACTTTTTCCTCTGCTGTTGACACAACCTACTATGAAAAGCTCTAAACAAAATAAATGTATTACTTGAAAAGCGCTAACACAATAAGCATATTAATTGATGGCAACAAACTGCTTTTATCAGGTTATAGCGAGAACATATTTAGATCAGGCATACTACTGGCTAGGGATGTGCACGTAATATTAAGAATTTTCAAATATTCTACAGTGATTATTATTCGAAAATAAAATACTATTCGAATTTTGAATACGTTGCTTTGCTGGCCGTAAATGCAGTGAGTCCATGATAAATCCTAAAAGAACTCGCAGTTACAATTAAATGCACTGGATGACGCTGTGGAGTGCGTTAACAAGTTGTCTGTATTTGATCACATAATGTTGTCGTCTGCCTCGCGCAGTTTGGAATTAACGTTACTTGAAAAGGCTCTTACTGAAACGGAATTACTTTTGATCAAATTGATTAATTAACCTGAGTTATGATATCATCACCATGAGAAATGACATTAAATCCAAACAGTCGAGTGAGGAAAGACAGCTGTTCATCACTGCGTCACAACTGCAGGTAAGCGCAGCTGGACCCCGCCTGATCAAAGATGTTAACTTATCTAATAGCAAAATGATTTTGAGACATACTTCCTTTATGTTTCGTTAAGGAGAATCGGTTTAAGAACAGAAAAGCAAAGTGCTGTTAGAAACACCGTTATATTTGTGTCTCTGAAACGTCTGTCAGCGCGGCGTCTTTCACTCGAGCATAAGTGCTGGCGCCGCCCCTGCATGTAACGTTAGATATTATTGTTTTTCTCAACATAAACGTGAAACAATATAAACACGATATTCAATCATTTGTTGACTCGTGTGTATGTTCTGTACGATATCTGACGCAATCTGCTTTATTAGTTTTTTTTTCGCTCGTGCTGCTTGAGCATGCTTTTAATAATGCTTTTTTATATATATTTTTTGTTTACACATAGGCCTATTGTTTAATGTTTTCAACTAAAAGAAAACTTTAATTACTATTGTAAGCTTGTGTATTGCCTAATTGTAAGCTTGTCCAGAAATTGTGACAAAAACATAAAAAAACAACAAAACTTAAAAATAACGTCTTTTTCGTTAAACATAATTTAATAAATCGAATATTCGAATATTCCATTTTCATGAGCCCGAATATTCGAATGCAATATTTTTGAAAAATGCCCATCCCTACTACTGGCATACTTTGGGGTCCTAAGGTGGGACTCATCTCTTCAGGGGGACTCATCTCTTCACCACACCGGCAGCATGAGCAAGTTGTCAAACTGATAAAAAGCTATGTAACACGTCACAACATAAAAGTATAAATAAATGTTTACCTGCTCAACAAAAAGTCAGCCATACCCGTGTCAGCGTAGGTTTTCAGATGCCAGATCTCCCTGAAGCTTCCTCAACGGTCAATAGTAGACCCTATATTTAGTGCTTGGCGGTAAACCGGCTTCAAACCGAAAACCGGTTTATATTTTCGTCACGATTTTGATTTTGAATAAACCGCCATACCGGTTTAATTACACAACGTTCGGAACGACCGTTACGCTGCGTGACCATAGAGTGCGCGACACTGTTTCAGACGGACCCTTTACCCGTTGCACTACTGAGCACTGACGAGTGTAAACAAACAGCAGCGCTCTGTTACGTTACATGGACGATGGATGCTGAAGAATTAATACAACATGACAGTGATGACACCGAAGAAGAACTTGTGCCAAAAAGAGGAGCCGGGTCTGTTGTTTGGAGGTTTTTTGTTTTCCAAAAATCCGACGTCGACCAAACAACCATTTTATGTAAGTGCTGTCGGGCTAAAATTCTCCGCTGGGGAGAATGACCCGGCAACACAAGCAAATTGCTCCAGCGCCTTAGCCGCAAACATGTCTTGGAATATCAAGAATGTATTAAATCAGCCACGGATTTAGCGCCCTCCACATCAGCATGTAACACAGGGAAAGCTAAAGAAAAGTCGAGCCAAATATTGTTTCCATTATACAGGATAATCCTGTGTGCCAAGTAAGTTAGCACTTTATATTTATTTTATGTTTGTTCTGGTTTCGAAGCAATACTTTTGAAGGAATAACTAATGCAAGTTGCATAATTTTGTTTTAATTTCTTTAATAGACCTCAAAAGCAATGCAAGACAAGATTTCCTTTTATATTTACTTGAATGCACGTAATGTTCCTGGATTTGTACTTGAACTAGCAAAAGTATTCCAAGTTGTTCTAATTGTGTTGTTTAAAATAAAAGTTCTGTATTTTGACTGCAGTTGTCTTTGCATTTTGATTCCTCACTTCATTAGAATCATGAATGGCTCTTATTTGTAAACAACAGCATCATTTTCTGAGGCCATGCAAACCTGTATTACTAGTGTGGAATTATTCTACAATATTCACCAATGACAGTAAAATAGACCATCCTAAGTCAATTTACTGCAGTAATTCCTCTCTTAACCAGTAGAAAATGCATTGAACACCTGACTATGCATAAAAATAAATAAAAAAATCGAACCGCAAAAATCCAAAACCGTTATGATTTTGAAAAAAACCGTGATATCAATTTTTGGTCAAACCGCCCAGCACTACCTATATTTATCCTATTTAGAGTCCAGCGTCACATTTTTTTTTTTTATCTCCACTCTTTCGTCCAAAACTTTGCAGTAGGGGCAAGCAGGGGCCGCTTGCTGCTGTCGTTTAGATCTCTATCCAGTGCTGATATGACGCTACTTAGCTAGCTACCATAGACTGTCTGTCAGCTGCACTTGCTCGCGTAAGGAGGGGGTGGGGTCGGGTGCATTGGGTTAGAGACGCGAGCGCCAGGCGGAGTTTCAATTGGAGCTGGTGATGGGATGAGAGCAGTTGACCAATGTAAGCTGTCCGGCCGGACAGCTTACATTGGTCAACTTCTTCTGCGGCTGTACAGCCAAAAAAGTGAATGGATTTTTTTCATTCTTTTTTTCTATTCATATTGTTAGGATTGTACTATATAACCACAACCAGCATGAGGATATTAATAATGAACAATCTTTGAAATCATATACTAGGGCCTGGCAGCGACATGTCCGACGTCATTGATTACGTCGACTACGAAATACGTCGACATGCATGAAAGCGTCGACGCGTCACATTCATTATTTACGCTTAAATGTCGAGTCATGACAGCTTCTGCTCCAGCTCATTGTGAAAATGACACATAAAGTCACACATCACACATATTATCACATAAAGCCAGACCACGATCATCCAAAGTATGGGAAGACTTTAACATTACAGCCAAACAGAAAGGTGCTCTTTTCCCTATGCAAAGCAGTAACGTACAACTGCTGATGAACGAGCATCATCCCGTCACCGTGAAAAATCATGTGAGACTGCGAACTCAAAACGACGAGCCAGCTGGGTAAGCAGCAGGCTTTATTCCAGTGAGTTTTTGGAGTTGTTGCGGTTATACCTTATTTTTTCAGCTATTACAGCTTGTATGCTAGGTAATTGATAATTGCTAACAATGCAGATTTATTGCCCATTCGGCGACAATAATGGACTTTCATTTATAACTTCAACTTAAAGAGCATATTGCAGGTAAAAAAAAATCTAAATTAATAGATAACCTTGTATGAAAATACCATATGAAAAGTTAATGCAGGATTTAAAATGTTTTAAAACAACATAAGGGCACTAATTTAGTAGATAAAGTGAGCGTTTCTTGGACTGCTAGTAAAAACGGCTTTTTTTTCAACATCGCGTCATTTGAAGTCATATCAGGGAGCAGCAACCTCGGCTCAGTTATGAGTAGGCTGGTATTCATGAGAGCGCTCGTCAGTCAATGTGCTTTCGGTAGTTTCTGTATTTTAATTTATCATCGTCATGGTAAATTATTGTGTTTGTGGAGGTTGTAAAAACTCTTCAAGATCGAGGACTTCAAGATCGAGTCCACAAGTTTCCATTACAAGAAAAGGGACGGTATAGCTTATCTTTCGTTCCTGGTGCAGTTTGTGCAGGTGAAGAGACGGGATTTCTCTTCCGCATCGGCTTCGGAAAACGCGGTCGTGTGTAGCGTTCACTTCAGATCAAATGATTATCATCCCGGCGATATGATGGAGCTCATATGATGCCGAAGCAAGAATATTGATCGTCGTATACTGTACCAATGGCATCAAATAGTGTATCATATAGGCAGTGATGTGCCAGTTCATACTTAAAAAGAACTAACTCAAAGTTCAGTTCACACAGATGATAATGAACTAGTTCACGTTCATTTGTTAAATTCTTTTTAAGATAGGCCACTATCTTACTCAATAGAACCTCTTTACCATCCATTACCAGCTGCAAATCACTGCCACTCCAAAACTAATCAAAATTATTGTACCAATAAACAAGAGACAATTATTATAGCCAGGAGAAAAATAATGTTGAGATAGAGAATATATTTACCCCTTAAATAATGTGTAATCATGATATGTAGAAACTGAAAAATATAAGGTGCAATCAAGGTATACTGTATGTTAAGTGAAACTTTTATTTAGCCAGCATGAACCAAATTACCCAGGACTTTAAAAGGGTATATTCAGGTTCATGGGGAAAAGATCAGTCTACTGACAAAAATCCAGCATATTCTGAACGGCAGTAACTATGTAAACCAGACCATAGTCATATAATGTCAAATTTGCACCCTGCTCAATGTGCAATACTCAACCAACACATTTTCACACCTTCAAAAGGAAGTAAACAGTGAGTAAACGATGAAAATGCCATTTACATTCATTTATAATAAAACAATCTTCCTGATTATATTTGTCTAAAGAAAATGAACAGCTGAACAACTTAACTTACTACATAGGCTACAGTAGGCACTCTGATGAGGCATTTATTATTCATATGACACACAAACACAAGTAGATAAGACCTGTTTAGTTCAAAAGATCACTCGTTATGGAAAAGCGCAGATCATAATTGATGATAGCAGCGCGCGGCCAGATCTGCCTCGCGCGCGTCAAGTGTGCACACTATTGCGACTCCCCCTGCCTTCACGTTACCCCCTATCCGTACTATGAATACTTCGACCTCGTCTAACATACCCAGTGATAATAGACAAAGTCTCCATCACAATACTGTCGGGGGGTGGATTCGGCGACTCAAAACGGGGGTCGGAGGTAAACCCTGACTTTTCAAATGAGCTTGAAAGTGAACTGCGCGTGCTGCTCGTTCATTCCTGACAGAGTGAGCGCCGCTATCGTTCGCGTCCATTGTATGAAAAGTGATTCGTTCAGTTCAGCGTTCGGCGAAAATATGAACGAGTTCAGTGAACGTCGTTCATTGAACACGTTCATGCACAACACTGGATATAGGTAACTAGTAGGGGTGTAACGATTTTCGAATCCGAACCGAAAAACCGCGATACTGAACTCACGATTCGAATCGCGATACTGTCATTGCGAACCGAACACGCCCCGCCCCGCCCCCTGCTACCCCGGCCGCCGCCCAGCTCAATGGACCTCATGTCTTATGTAAACAGTACACAATGAATGCAGTTTTGTAGCCTAACCACCATTAACACCAAATAACAAGCTCTGTGTTTTGTTACTTTCGATAATAAGCAAGGTGTAATCTTTCCAATTCTGTCTATTTAATCACGGAATTCAAACAATAAATGGCGTTTTGGCGCTCTTTGATGTGACGTGACAGATCGCTTACTAGGCTCCTCATTTCAAGCGGCAGCGCGGCGCGCGAGTAAACGCGATCATCTCTTCCTCAGTTACAGAAAAGACACCTGAAGGTATGTTGAAAGATACAGTATACTTACTGAAAGGCATCATAACTCGTGTAATCGCTCAATCAGTGTTTTAGCCGCGGAAATACGTCAATAAAACAGCATAGCTTTAGCTTGTCACTAGCATTATATTTACCTCAGCAGGCAAGTGATTCAGTGTCCACAACTTCCTATAAATGAACCTTTGCACTAAATAAATGCACTATGTTAGCCTGTATATTATATTTTACTTAACCTGTTAATGATATCTTGATTATTTAATGTATGTTTAAAATATCTTTCATGAAAATGACAACTGTGTAAATTATTAGAGTAAAAACACAAGTTAATGTAAAAACTGCCTTATGTTCAGTTTACATGTTTTCATACAATGTGTTGTGTGTTGATTATTATATCTAAAAAATAAATGGCATCTGAATTTAGGTTAAAAGTCTAGGCTACAACCTTTAATGTTATAGTAATGTGCAGCCTTCAATATAGTTCACAGCATTAGCAGTTTTTTTTTAATCCTTGTGAAATGTTTAATTTTAACTGAATTAATTTAAAGACAAAGACCTTTTTTTTTCATTAAACCACTGTTTAAAAAAAAAGCCATTTTAGCTTTCTAAACCGAACCGAATCGAACCGAACCGAGCTGTCAAAACCGTGGGAAAACCGAACCGTCAGTTTTGTGTATCGTTACACCCCTAGTAACTAGTCATGTCACGCACTAAAATAGAGGCAACTTGTAATTGAAAAAAAAAATGGTTGTTTAAATACTCAAATCTTAAATTTTCTGTTTATGTTATAAACCAGGTGAAAAATATGTATTAAAGGGTACCTATTATGGAGTTTTGAAAATTGCCCTTCATGTAGTGTGTAACATAGATCTAAGTGAACGAAAACATCCTGCAAAGTTTTAAAAATGAAAGTTCACCGTATACAAAGTTATTGTCTCTCAAAGTAAGAGTCGACTCTGAGTCTCCTATATGAATCGTTCAACGAACGATGCTTTGCCTTTGTCTAGTTGACGTCAACTTGACAAGTTATTTGAATAAGAAACGCCCACTTATTGCGCTCTGAGACGCCAGGGAAAACCGGAAAACAATCATGTCGACGTAGACGCTGTGTTTTGAAGTGCGATGCAAAAGCGAACTTTTTTCATCTGCCAGGAGAGGAGCACTTGAAGACTGAAGTGGCTACAGTTCATATATACAAGTATTCATAGTTCCCACATGACGTCACGACATACAGGCATTTGCTGACCCGGCGCTATTGCTGCGGGCAAAACATTAGAAGAAACAATACGAGTTGAACGAAGTGAGATGAGTTTCGGGCTTTAGTGAAAATGGTCATCTCCTGCTGGGTCAATGGATGATATAATCGTGTCGGAGGTTCAGTTAAATCGGGGATTTTACACTATAGCCATCATTAGACTCCATGGATGTGAGAAGACTAAGCTTTTGTCCGAACAACGACGGAGATTATGGCTGGGGAAGATAAACAGGAAAGAAACTCACTCAAAACACGCAAGAATTTGTTTGACAAAAGCACAATGTTGTGTTTTATTGCGAGTGTAAGTTAACACATTGCAGTTTGAATAATGTCCTGTATGAACAAAATGACGAGGTATTAAAAGCATACAAAACAACATTGTTTCCACTGTTTGATCTCGCATTGTAGCATTGCGATCTCAGATTATGTCCATAAAGAACCCGCATATAATGTAGTTCCGCATTACATTAATTAAATTGCACGCGAGTTATTTATTTTTATATTCATGCACCAAACCATGACGCCCGCAAGTACATGCATATCACAGAAAGCACCGGTGACTGTTTTAAGGGGAACATGAATTAAGTTGTGCAGGCTATGGCTTTTTAATAGACAGATTAGCATCATGATGCTTCTTCGCTATGATAAGTTATTTTTCTATTGATTGCACTTGAGCAAACGTCATCGAACCAACCCACGGCAAGCAGATTCGAACGCCTCCAGTGATTTCCAGACTCGGAATTGCTCACAATGTGTAAAACTCCTCACCAATACCAGATAATGGCACACATGAAAATACTGTATCTGAGGCAAAGCTGCATAATCATTGCTCAGTGCTTCCTTCGTTACTGCATACGGATCCACACCATTTATGAATGAAATTTTCACATTGTACCTCTCTCTGTCTTGTTTTAATGGTCTCTTTATAATCTATTTCATTTTGTCTTTTCATTATTTGCATAATAACATAAACAGAAATAAATATTTGTTTG
>JAQIUQ010004859.1:0-198245 GCA_030378365.1 Hybognathus amarus
GGTCTAGAGCCTCCATTTTTGCACTCAGATCTAAGTCCCATGGCCCTCTATCAGAATCCAGAGTTTCAAGAAAATCAAAATTTTGACCCAGAAAAAAAACGTAAGGGGTACCACTGTCGTTTTTTTTCGAGGGTGAGAATTTTGATTTTCTTGAAACTCTGGATTCTGATAGAGGCCATGTGACTTAGATCTGAGTGCAAAAATGGAGGCTCTAGACCCTTCCAGAGCTGAGATATTGAGATTTCACGTAGCATTTATGCCATTGTAAATATCTCAATATCTCAGCTCTGTATGCCATTATAAATATCTAAATATCTCAGCTCTGGAAGGGTCTCAGAGCCTCCATTTTTGCACTCAGATCTAAGTCACATGGCCCTCTATCAGAATCCAGAGTTTCAGAGAAAATCAAAATTTTGACCCGAAAAAAAAACGTAAGGGGTACCACTGTCGTTTTTTTTTGAGGTCGGAATTTTTAATTTTCTTGAAACTCTGGATCTGAATAGAGGGCCATGGGACTTAGATCTGAGTGCAAAAATGGAGGCTCTAGACCCTTCCAGAGCTGAGATATTGAGATTTCACGTAGCATTTATGCCATTGTAAATATCTCAATATCTCAGCTCTGTATGCCATTATAAATATCTAAATATCTCAGCTCTGGAAGGGTCTAGAGCCTCCATTTTTGCACTCAGATCTAAGTCCCATGGCCCTCTATCAGAATCCAGAGTTTCAAGAAAATCAAAATTTTGACCCAAAAAAAAACGTAAGGGGTACCACTGTCGTTTTTTTTTTCGGGTCAAAATTTTGATTTTCTTGAAACTCTGGATTCTGATAGAGGGCCATGTGACTTAGATCTGAGTGCAAAAATGGAGGCTCTAGACCCTTCCAGAGCTGAGATATTGAGATTTCACGTAGCATTTATGCCATTGTAAATATCTCAATATCTCAGCTCTGTATGCCATTATAAATATCTAAATATCTCAGCTCTGGAAGGGTCTAGAGCCTCCATTTTTGCACTCAGATCTAAGTCCCATGGCCCTCTATCAGAATCCAGAGTTTCAAGAAAATCAAAATTTTGACCCGAAAAAAAAAACGTAAGGGGTACCACTGTCGTTTTTTTTTCGGGTCAAAATTTTGATTTCTTGAAACTCTGATTCTGATAGAGGGCCATGTGACTTGATCTGAGTGCAAAAATGGAGGCTCTAGACCCTTCCAGAGCTGAGATATTGAGATTTCACGTAGCATTTATGCCATTGTAAATATCTCAATATCTCAGCTCTGTATGCCATTATAAATATCTAAATATCTCAGCTCTGGAAGGGTCTAGAGCCTCCATTTTTGCACTCAGATCTAAGTCCCATGGCCCTCTATCAGAATCCAGAGTTTCAAGAAAATCAAAATTTTGACCCGAAAAAAAAACGTAAGGGGTACCACTGTCGTTTTTTTTCGAGGTCAAAATTTTGATTTTCTTGAAACTCTGGATTCTGATAGAGGGCCATGGGACTTAGATCTGAGTGCAAAAATGGAGGCTCTAGACCCTTCCAGAGCTGAGTATTGAGATCTCACGTAGCATTTATGCCATTGTAAATATCTCAATATCTCAGCTCTGTATGCCATTATAAATATCTAAATATCTCAGCTCTGGAAGGGTCTAGAGCCTCCATTTTTGCACTCAGATGTAAGTCACATGGCCCTCTATCAGAATCCAGAGTTTCAAGAAAATCAAAATTTTGACCCGAAAAAAAAACGTACAGTGGTACCCCTTACGTTTTTTTTCGGGTCAAAATTTTGATTTTCTTGAAACTCTGGATTCTGAATAGAGGGCCATGTGAGCTTAGATCTGAGTGCAAAAATGGAGGCTCTGAGACCCTTCCAGAGCTGAGATATTGAGATTTCACGTAGCATTTATGCCATTGTAAATATCTCAATATCTCAGCTCTGTATGCCATTATAAATATCTAAATATCTCAGCTCTGGAAGGGTCTAGAGCCTCCATTTTTGCACTCAGATGTAAGTCACATGGCCCTCTATAAAATAAGAGTTACAAGAAAATCAAATTTCTAACCCAAAAAAAAACATAAGGGGTCCACTGATTTTCGGGTCAAAATTTAATTTCTTGAAACTCTGAATTTTGATAGAGGCCATAAATATTACGCATAGTTCTTGGTTCAGTTACGTATTGCTACTTTGTGTAGCAAATAAAACATTTAATGCAGACATTGTCAGACATTTCATCTACTCATTGACGAAAGTACATATCTCTAGATAGTGTGTCGCTAAAAATTGAAGTTTGAAAAATTGAACTGAAGTTTCTTCAGCCATGTCAGCGCGCCTCAGACTGTTTACAAGCTACGGCTGTTCTGCTGGTGCGGGTAGGCCACGGAATGGCTTCATGCCAGTGACGTAGTCGAATGTTGAAATACAACATGGCGGCGCCCGTGTAACAAAAACAACACTTTCAATGTACCATTTTATCCCTTTTAACAAATTCTGCCATTTTAAAAACTGTACCAATGATAATAAATAAAATACATCTGTTATGTCACCTTTTCTCAAATTTCAGTTCAGTTCATCTTTAATGTTTTGCCCTGGATTTTGTGTTCTGCAGTGAGGACCATCTCAGAAAAAGCAGTATATTGACGAGCATAATCTCCATCTCTTATTAGTCGATCTCACCAGCATGGGGTGCATTCATTCATAAAAAGTAATTTACAACAATTGAGCATGCGAGTTTTTCCACTGAATTTGTGGAAGTGAATTTGCAAAGCTAAATAAATTGGACAAACCGCCTGTTGAATATTATAGGTTGTATTTTTAATCAGTTTGAATATTTTGGAAGTGAAATATGGTGGATTTTTTTAATTTTGACAGAATATGTGTTTGAAATGTTTTGAATTTAAATATTCACAGCTTAAATATTCAACCATGCTAAATTTCAGCCCATAAAAATGCAAGCCTTAAAAATACAATGCATTAAAATAGAAGCAGGGCTAACGCAATGCATATTTTTTTCAAGTAGTACAATTCAACAGGCTTTATAAACACTCAATAAAAACCACCATTCAATTGCTGCAGACGTTTAATTAAATAAGCGCTTCTTAATTCCTCTAACTATTTATGTCGCAAATAGTAGCATAGTTCGATCCATGCCACTACACAAAGAGTGGCTTGTCAAGAGCACAGGGAGCTTCTGCTGTTATCAGTGAGCCATTGAGAGCCCTGGTATCACTAATCTACGTTAGCTCCTCTATCAGAGAACACAGGGCTGATTGTATCCTGAGATTCAGAGGGTGAGGATACATCAGACCCATCAGCGATCCAGCAACATCAAATTTGTTAAGACCCTAAGTGTCCCTGGACTTATCTACTAAGCAACAGAATCCTCATTGCTGCCTTGGAAAACCCATAAAGGTCATGCGATTGCAATAGGATGCCATGGAAGTGCTTGCTGCAATGCTGTCGGGCTGCACAAGGTTTGTGGGACGTCCTCTGGGAGCTTTCAATCATACATATGCTGGGGGAAAAGAAGAAGAGACAAGCAAATGAGATTAACATGACAGACAATGCAATCAACTCTTTCGCGTCCTTCATGAATGCAAAATCAAAGCATTGGCGGTATGATAAATGCACTATGCATGTAAAGAGCTTCATTAATTATACCCTTTCTGGCTTCAGTGTCGTCGCCTGTGTGTACCATGGCGTCTCCAGACATATGAAATATTCACTAGAGGTGAGACGTCACGGGCAAGTCCCGTGGCAGGTCACGTTTATTGTTCTCATTAGATGTATATTAAGATTAACTACCGAATAGACGGTCTTCCTGTTCCTGTCAGAACTCTCGTGTCAAAAATTTGTCAGCTATCTTGACTCCCTTGTCGCTGGGGTGTCTAGACTACTAATGTGGGGGGAAGGATTTTTGCTCTTTCAAGATTTTGAATAATGAGTGAGTTTTTAGTAAGCATGTCTTTTTGGCCACCTTTCAACTCTCTTTGAGGTGAAGTCATTAAGAAATACAGGGATGTTGAAGGGATAAAGAAGCCTGAGGTTACAACAGACTGCTTGATTTATGAAGCGGTTCTTAATATGCTGAATGTCTCACCAAAATATTTGTGTTTTTGCAACCTACAAACAGCCATTATGAAATACAACACATTCAACAGGTTATAACATTTAAGAAGCTCTCCTCCAACTCTAATAGGTGACAAAATCCTTATAAAATGTTCCAATGCTGTTTATAATATAAAAATATAATATATAGCTCTTTTTGCAAAACAGATTGTTTCAAAGCAGCTTTACAGGAAAATAATGCAAGTTTGTTTCTGCTATACAGATTAGATTGTAAGGAAAAAATCAAGATCTCAAAATGAAGTTTATTACAGCAAAGCAGTGGCAAGGTACACTTGTTTTGAACCCAGAACATCCAAATCATAAACCTTTTATCCTGTTACAGTTTACCACTGTTACAGTTTAATGTAAATGAAGTTTCTCAGCTGTGGTCTGTATGTTAAAGAAGTTTTGACACCCCATTCTAATTCTACAATTGATGACCATTTGTTTAGGATGTAATAAACCCAAATGGTGAAGAAACTAAACATTTTTGCAGCCTTTCATATCATAATGCAGTGACACAATGAAAGATTGTTAATAGCCTATATTGTTCTGTTCCTATCTATCATATATTGCTGCCTCATTAAACAGCTGTGCTATACATTTAAAACATCTCAAACATCTACTACTATTTTATAGTAGATTAGCTATATATAATAATTTATCTTTTTGATTTTTTCGTTATCTTGTTTTTCATCAATGCACTGTATTTTACAACAATACAAATAACAATGTGTAACGTTTTACCAGATTTAGGGTTACACTTATTTGTTCCACTTAATGCGCAAACCCATTGTCGCAAAGTATCAGTCTACAACCATGTTGGTTTTCGGATTGGTGGTAGTAATGACTATTTTTAATGAAACTGTTTGATGATCCAATAAATGCTAGATTATTTTAAATATAAATTACAAACGTGTCATCTGAGGACTATTTCTAATTGTTCTCAGTTATTTTGCTTTATTACCAGACTCAATATTTGGCTCGTTCTTACATAGTAGAGCTCGTTCGCACATGCACACTTTTCAAACACGGTACTTTAAATCTTTTGACAAACTAAAAGACGTAAATTCCATTTGTATGTATTCTAAATAAAAGGCACCGGTTGTACTGAATGTCAGCTTGCTTATTTTGCTCAAGATAAGGATTTATTACCTCCAAATGTGATGCAATATAGAAACTATGCCTCTAACCATAAGTCGAGAGCTGTCGTTCAAACCACACAACTTTGCGATACTGTTTGCGAATGTTCGCTGGAACGCTGGTTTCGGGAAACATCGACTCGTTGAACTATGCTGATAACGATGGAACTTGCGACCATAGTTGTCTAACGATGCTGCGTTTCGGTGTGCGTTCCTGAAAGCACTGTTAGCCAAACTATGGTCGCAAGTTTCGTTGTTACCAATGGAGTTCAATGGAAATTGCGACCAAACTTGCGACCATAGTTGGCTAACGATGCTTTCGGAAACGCACCCCAGATCGGTTTTGAAAAGTGGTATTGTTGCATCCCTAACTAGTTGACACAAGTGCTTCAGATGCAATCACGCAGGGCGTTCCCAAAGCATCATCAAAAGGAAACAAGAGAGAGAGAGAGAGAGAGAGGGGGGGGGCGGTTAGCCAGAAGAAAAGCCCATCTGGTATTCTCAGGAGCATGTTTAAATACCATTCAGGGCCCATTAAGGTTAACAACTCTCACCAACAGATTTTCCCCTCTAGTCCCACTTTTTCTACATCCTAAAAAAAGCAGACAGAGGTCACTGAAAAAGTGAGAGGAGAGCGGCAAATCTATCTAGCCTTTGTCGAGCATTTTATTAAGGCAGCATTATTCCTCTCTCCTACTTCAGCTCCCGTTCAGACTGCCGGCCATGCCAAGTATGCTATGGGTTGTGACGTCAGCAGAGCAACATAGCCAACTGCCAAACAATGCACAGGCAGAAGAATGGCAGCCTTTGTTCTAAAGAGCACATAAAGTTAATCAGTCCACTCCATCTAAATAAACCGAAAGGACAGATAGAATGCCACAGCCTGGACTCTTCTGGGGCTTTTGGGGGAATCTAAAGAGCACACTCTTTCTAACCAGTTCCAGTATTTCCCAAGAGCTGGCAGAAGAACCTGAAACAGGTCATATAAGACATTTAAAGGGCACCTATTATGGAAAATTCACTTTTACATGGTGTTTGAACATAAATGTGTGTTGGCAGTGTGTGAGCAAAACCACCCTAGAATGATAAAAATCCACCCAGTGTTTTTTCACAATCTCAATAAATCATAAGCACTGTCTCAGAATGAGCTGTTCTAAGATTCAGCTCTTTGTGACGTAGAATTGAGCAAGGGGTTTGATTGACAGTGTGGTTGTGGCATAGACCCCGCCCTCGGTGATCTGTACACCATCCTCCATTGTTTCAACGACAGCCGGTACAGAAGTGTTCTGTCGTGGGTTAATCCTGTTGTTGTGGCTTAAAAGTTAATCCTCAAGTGTGGATCGTCATCTACCGTTTGCGATCCAGCGTCACCTCTCAGTAAGTGTATTTTATGATTTTAGAGCAAATAGTCATTCAGTCGATATCAGCCAATTCAACAACAAATGCGTCTAAAGTTGTTGTCGTCGTAGGATGTCTGTGTATATAATTTAAACCTTGTTTGTGAAGTGTGTAACCACACGTTAGATAAGATATTGTATTAAAAATTTTATTAAAAATGGTCCATTCTCATTTGTGTTTATTCTTCCGAAGTCTCTTCATCATCTGGGTCTGATCAGAGACTATTTATATATTTTCCGATTCAAACGTCACGCTGAATGACAAATGGTTATAATGAATTAACTGTGGGGTATTTTGAGCTGAAACTTCACAAATACATTCTGGGGACACCCAAGACCAACATTACATCTTGTAAAAAGGGGCATAATAGGTGCCCTTTAAGTCTCCTAATAGGACGTGAAATGACAAGAAGAAATAAAGGGTAAATTAGAGTTTACAAAGGGCTTAGAGCACAGTGCTGTGAAACAAGTTTTAGATGGGGAAAAGGATTGGCGGGTTGTGACGTCACTCCATAAGGCTGTGCTCTTGAATATGAATAAGGTTGTGTTGAATTGGTACTGAAATATATAAAGTCAGTATGGCTTAGATTGTTTTTAGGGATGCATCATACATCTGTACCCTACCAGTTATCAGCAAATATACCGATTTTTATTTGGATACACTGGCATTCAAATCTTTATGGTCAGTAATATTTTATATTCACCCACTTTCAATATCTGAGCACTTCTTTTAAAAACGTATAAAAATCTTCCCAACTGCAAATGTTTGAACAATAGTGGATATTACCTGATATTGGATAATTAATTGGATTTATTTCTTTAAATAGCAAAGAATTTTAATATCTGCCATTTAACAGTTTAACATTTAACATCGGCCAAAACATAATAACCAGCCTCAAAAAATATTTGTAGAATATTGTTATATCACTTTATTATTTTTAATAATGTAAAATTGAAATTTACCAGAAATAAGGAACAAAATATTACAAATAAAATGTAAAAAATCTAAAAAGATTAATGTTGCACTGATTGATTATAACTCCATGTAAACTTACATTTGTTTGTGGAAAAATAAATGTATCAGAAATGCACTTGTCATTGGGTGTCAATTTGAATATCATCCTTTTTGGTTGAGTGGGCTAAAAGTGGAGAAACGCAGACCTGGAGCCCCCTGATTCTGGCTCCCCTACCAGACACGAACCTACAGTGTGGAACAGAGTTATGAGAGCGAAGAAGAGCATTTGTGATGTTGACGTGTGGGAGCGGTGATGCAGCCCACGTCTAGATTCCTCCAGGCAGACCAGCTGGAAACTGTAATGATTACTATTCTCATTCTCATAGCACTCCTGTTAGACTCTCATTCTCATTCACCGCTGAAAGAGGTCAGGCAACTTCAGACCAGACACGCTCAGTCTGCACACTAAGCAGTCTGTTCAACATGCTTCTTTTCATTTACATATTATTCAACTGTAAACTATATGGTTCATTAAAATGCAGCAGATGATGGATCTAAGAATGCACACTCAGTGTTTCACCAAACAGAAATTGGATTCATGCATATTGACCAATCATAGGCCTATGCCTTACGTTGAATTCACTGTCATGTAAAAGTCATCAGATGCCTCTAAGCCTCCCTCTGAGAATGTCCAAATAAATCTGCCCAATCTAATGGCTTCCATACCACATTCAAAGGATCCAATTTTTCAAAGTAAAGGAATTTCAATCATTAATATGGTTTGCAGTCCACGGCTTCTTTACAAGCTCATGTCTTTTTTTTATTTTTTTATTCAGATGACCATTTCTTCCAGACTCTAAGATGATTTATTGCGAGACCTCCATTTATCTGGGAATGACATTGACTATGTTGTAATTCTGTCTGATATTTATTTAATTTTTGGGATGCTTGTATTATTTTCAAGCATTTCACTAAAGTGTAGGCTTTGGGCTATGTCTGGTCTGGAGGGATTGTTTTACACCCCGTCTGGGGTTTTCATGGGAACAGACACAGACCGAAATGGCCTCTAGACACTTTGAACATGTCACCGCTAATTTCCAAACTGCCCTCAGCTACACACAATATACAGCATCTGCTAACAGGGCTCTCACACAAGGAGAAGTGATGTTATAGGCACAAATAAATATAAAACAGAAAACTACAGGGTTTGGGTAATCGTAGCTACAAAGCAAGGCTGTCTTGGCTTGTCAAAGCTTGCTAAAGAAAGATAGTTGCATCACACGCAGAATACGGTGGTCAACAGAACTTTTCTAGTTCTGTTCAGAACATCTAGAAATTTGTTTCAGAGAAAAGGTATACATGCAATAAGCCTCTCTTGGGTATAATGCCAGACGGCTAATCAATGATACAAACTGATCCATTTTTTAAATAAATGCATTCAAGTACACCATTTACATATATTATAAAACTAACACAGTCTCATCCCAAGACGTCATATAACTGACCTACAGTGACTCTACACTGCATATAACGCAAGTAACCTAGCAAGGTAGTAAATTGTCTCTGATTTAATGCATGCAAACTGTCCACAAGCCTACAAGAGAATCCACAAGTGTTGGAGTCTATTTTTTAAGTTCTGAAATACTTGGTTATCCTGCAATCAAAAATACTGTAAGCTATATTTGACCTTTACAGTATATGTGGCAACAATCTGTAACACTGAGGCAATTCTTGGTTTCCAGTCCAAAAGTCCCCCAGTGGTGAAAATCAATGTTGTTTTAAAGTTGTTTTATATGTATATGTGGTGTTTTAAATATACTTTAAAGGGATATCTCACTTTTTTTGGAAATAGGCTCATTTTACTACTCCCCAGAGTTAAACAGTTGAGTTTTACCGTTTTGAAATCCATTCAGCCGATTTTCTAATATTTATAACAATATCAGTAACTGGACAGTTGCTGGTCTCATTGACTTCCATAGTAGGGAAAAAATATACTATGGAAGTCAATGAGACCAGAAACTGTCTGGTTACTGATATTCTTCTAACTATCAAAAAAAATGAGCCTATTTCCAAAAAAAAGTGGAGTATCCCTTTAAGACAAACCATGTGCAAATTCACAAGGTAACACAATTGTTGAGTTTTTTTTGTTTTTTGTTTTTTGTTTTTTCTCTTTAAAACTGCAGTGAACCAAAGACTCAAAAATGTGATTTGAAATCACTGGTGTTTCTGTCGTCACAAACTACCTTAAAACCAATCACGACAACGTGTGTTCGTCAATGAGTGGATCTCTAAACTGGTGTGAGTGAGTGGAGGCAGGGCTAATTTGTATTTTCATATCACCGCGGATACTTGAGGCAAGGATGTAGAGTTATATTCAAGCTTTTTTAAGGCAGATTAAACATGCCATTTTGGTGATCAAAGATGAGTTTTCAGAAATCTAATGGTCTGTGGGGCTATTGGACATGCAGTGGATTTAATGTCAGAGAATGTGTTTGAAGGGTGAGTAAGCTGGGCTGCACATAAATATCAGCATACCAGAATATGAACTGACCGCTGTTACAACATGTTTAAACTGGACGCGACCATTATCACGTTATTAAAGACCTTGTTAAAGTGAGACAGAGTCAGAGTTGTCAGTGAGTAACAGTGGCTCGGTCTTAAGTTTATCAAGTGTCGAGAATATTTTTTGTGCGAAAAAAAAGTTGACTTTATTCAACTATTCATTTCCCTTCTATTTTTTGTAAACTATCCTTTAAAATTCAAGAGGATGAGAGTTTGGATATTGTTAAAAAATAAATATATTGTAAAAAATATACATATATATTTGAAGTTTTTCAATAAGTGTTTATCAGTACTTTTATCAGTTTATTTTGGTTACAGTTTTGATTTGATTTCACATTTTACTAAGAATGAATAACATTCTAGTAAAGACATTCTAGTCACTTCGTTCTTCAGCGAATCTTCAGATGAAAGATGTGTGTGTGGCAGTGCTGCAAATATTGCCACTGGGTCTGCCAGGAATGGATGAAACTTAATTCAAGGATCTTTGATGTTTCTTGACTATTGGAAAGAGGAGGATTTAGAGTGAAATAACCTCTGATAACTTACTGCAGCAATGTGAAGAGAGTTAGATTTATAAGAGCACTGACAGCTGAATTAATCACCGATTTGTAGAGCGGATGAAATGCAAGACGCAGAGCCTCTGTGTTTTTTCTAGTGTCTTATATTTGCCCTATGCATCCACCTTATTTTTAATTTTAAACATGGAAGTAAGCTATTTTCTGTGAATGTACAAGACTTCCGAGCTCATTAGCCGCTATAAGGAAATAACGAGAAGAATAACAAAGTGCAGTAAATGGAAAAACTGTTTGAGCTACAAACCAGCATGTTTATAAATAAGCTACTACATTAATATAATAGGGTAAGACATACCAGTTTGCCATTTCAAGCAGCATAAAATAGCTAAAACAGCTAAAAATAACTGGAAGCCAGACACATTCAATTTACTAATGGCCAAACCTACTCTTACGTGAAAATAAGATATCACTCTGTCGTCTCTCATAATTAAAGAATTTCAAATCAATGTTGCTTGTGTATTTATTTATTAATTCGGTAAGTAGCACTTAAAGCTGCATTCCGTACCTTTTTTCGGTTAACCCTCTGGGGTTGGCTCTCATGCCAGTGCGACAAGCTCACTTTTTTCCTTATCAGTGCAAAAGAGACTCAATTTACTCTGTTAAATTTTGATCTTATATATAAGTGTTGTACATCATTAGATCCTGTTAAGTGTCTATTTTTCTGTGGATACTCGCAATGAAAACAAAATGTTCTGCTTTTTGTCAAATAAAGAAAAATAAACATGAAGCGAATTTTGCCTTCTCTCTGTCAGTGAAGTTCATTCTGAAACTTCAAGTAAATAATTGTCACACAGGCATGAAAGATTTTTCGTTATGAAGATGAAATTCTCTTCTTTATAAATGAAGTATATATAAGAAACATTTTCAGTGTATGTAATCTGTATGAAAAGAGAAAGGTGTCAGTCTTTTTCCTTTCAGCTAATTATAGCTGATTACATGTTAATGTGACCACGCCCACTGAGAGCGTGCACTATTCAAACGCAAATGTTTAGGCAAGCCATGAAAACGCCCACATCAGCTGGATAAAATATCCAGTTTAATAAGAATCTTGTACTTTACCTCGACTTGCTGTGCTGTGAGGAAAATACTATAGTACAAATCCTGGAAAAGTTACCTCAGAAGTGTGTGGGTAGTTTCATTTGGAAGAGCGGATTCAGCTGATGCAGTAAGTTATTTATTCTTAAGTGCTTATAATCGCATTATTGAGTAGTGTAAGTAAACTGCACAAAGACTGTTTAATATGAATTGCATGTCTGTGTGTGAATGAATAAATGAATGAATGGCACATACATGTGTGCGGTGTTGTTTACTATAGATGTACATGGCATCTGTGCGTTTATTCACATTCGCTTTCCAAACAAACAAAAATTCTTTACAAATTAAACAATCTATTGTTTTATGTGAATGATTAGGCAAGATGATTTTCAGATCATTTTGAAGCAAAAACTCTAAGCGACAACATCCATTAGTCAAAAGTCTTGTGGACACATATTTGGTATGTGTTTTGTGGCCTTATTTCAGAAACTTTAATTTAAATTATATTTTCAGAGAATATCAATATTCTCTGAAAAATGCAAACATGTACATACATGTTGCTCACATATTATGGTAGCCCTGTTTGTGCTAAATCGAGTGTAATTTCACCTGTGCCATTAATATGTTTATAAGCAACTGAAAAAAACACAAATGTCAAGGCATGTCAAAATATCTCAAGGACCTCACCTTAGACCCCAGAGGGTTAAAAAATATCCAAAATACATTTTGTGCCGTGCCGAGGCACAACCCACAGTAAAGTTGATAATTATGTGAATAACTGAAATTGCAGATTTCGGACAGAAGTCGCGACAAAGAGGAAAAAATATGGACTGCAGCTTCAAATAAAGTGGACAGGATATACAAGTTTCCTCCACTTCATGTACCTGTTGGTGGGCATTTTGTCGTAATGACCGTCTGATTGTCCATCGTCCATTACTTGTATTCCATTACCTCATCGTGTTGCAGTCACCTGAGATATCAATTTGACTAGAAGTCATTATATAGGCGATCCTAATAGGGGTTAATTAGTACTCATTTTCATTAAGCTAGGCCAGACAGGGTGCAGTCTAAAAGTGGCAACAGCTTTGAGAGATGTTGCACTTTAGCATTTACCGTTTTAGTCAGAGACTTTGAAATGTGAGCACGGGGAATTAGTGCCAGAGAGGGAAATAATGTGGATGAGAAAGAAAGAGCGAGAAAAGCCCACCTCGCCCTCCTAGTGTCCTTTGCTGTAATGAGTGAACTACTTTTTATGTTCAGACCCCCCCCCCATCAAATTCAGTTCAGTCCGATCTCTGACCTTCTTTTCATGTGCGGGTGAAGGGCAGGACGGAGAATCGTTATCCACGAGAGCCACTATTATCCAACTCTGTGTTTCATCAACCGCCAGTCAAACAAGCCCACACACCACACCAAATCTCGGTCTCCATGCATGTGCATCATAAAAAACAGTCCTTGGAAAAAATGACCAGAGGCACTACTAAATCCTGAAGGAGGGCAGAACCTAAATAAATGATAACACTGGAGATTAACCTGGCGATTAATTTTAGAAGCCGATCGTGCTTCCTCTCAAAGGTTTGACAGATGTTATGAAAATATCAGTTTGCCCTCAAGTTGTGCCTTCCCCTTCGGACCTCAAGCGCTGGCACTTTATATGGGCGAGGTGTCTGAGGAGAACTCCTTGAGTCATCCATTAGCCGCCCAACACGGCATTGAACAGATAGTTGTTGGATTGCCCCCATTTTAGGCACTATATCAATTAAAATATAATGAGAATTTGTGGTCTTAGAAAAGATATACATAATAACTTCACTCTGACCACAAAAAGTATCCCACAAAAAAAAATCTATTTCTTATTTAGAATTGAATTTTTTTTTTGTTTCAATAGAATATCTAAATCCTTTAAACATCCTTTAAAAAGTGTTACATGCAAACACAAAGCAATATTGCAGAAGATATTAGGACTTCTCAGATAATCAGTGTTTTGCATAATACTATTTTGATATTTATTCATATTTTGAATTAAGTTATATTTGTGTATTTGTATATAGTTTTCATTTTATTTTACTTTAAGTTTTAGTAATTTTGTTGCACTTTTTATTGTTGTTTTACATTTCTGTTTAGCTTTAATTGACTTTTATTTGAATTATTTTACTTTAACTTAGAATAGTTTATTTCAGTTCATTGCCAATATAACATTTCTGATTTTCCTTTAAGGTTTTCGTCAGATATTTAAATTTTATTTTAAATATAAATTATAATACATTTTAAAGTTTCCATATTTTTACTGGAAGACAAAAATGCTGATTAAGAAAGTGATTTTTGCAATGTTTCAAGACAAGGACTTTTCATTAGAATCTTGTATTGTTCCCTAAAAAAGATTTCATCCAAGATTTAAAATCTTAATGACCCTGAATGGCTGCCAAACTCTCCTCCTACTCATATGAATTCATGGAGAGGGACCAACACATCATACTCCCAGATGCTTAATGGTGCTTGTGCAGAGGACAAGCTCCACACATATATTCACAGTTATGCCCCGCTGGATTATTACTGATTCCCCGGTGGGAGGCACTGGGGCAGAGGTTTTATTACCACACCAGAGAAGAGCGTTGTAAATACCCATCACACACCTGAGCAGAGACTTGTATTAGTGCACAGCAGATGTCTTGTAGGTCACATGCAAGGTGAGAGTTGACTTGAGCAAAATGAAAGAACAGTAAGAGAAAAGAGGAAACAAAATGAGATGGTCAGGGGACAGCAAGAGAAAGACGATCTTGTTTTTCAGTATTTATATACAGTATTTATATACATTATTTATATACAGTATTTATATAAGCATATAGTATACTGTCACACGATTCAGAAATCCTTCTAATGTGCTGACATTGTTGCTGAATAAGCATTGTAAAAAAAGAATTGTAATAACCCAAAACTTATTTTATTTTTTATAACTTCTTATTTTAATGTTTAAGATTTTTTGTTTTCAGTTTAAGCTGAAATAAATTAAATAAGCTAATAGGGTAGGAAAAGTAAACTTAATTAAAAAAAAATATGAACTGAAAACATCTCTTAATATCTTATGAAATGTTCTTAAGTAAATTGATCTTGTTTGAATATGTTTACGTGCTTTAACTGGAAAATAAGACAAAAATACTGATAAAATGACTGGCTTTTTACCAGTTTCATATGTGACAGATTTGGTAAGTAGTAATAAGAAAAAAGATCTGTCCAACGTAATATATTCTCACATCAGCAACCTCATCATCAGAATGACACAATCATGTACCGTTCACGATGTAACAGCCGTCTGGTCTGGTCTATATTCTCACTGTGTGAAACATGGACAAATGTCCACTATAAATGACAACTCTTGTTCATTAAGCTGAGACCCCGGCAAAAGCATATTCGCACACACCCACACACACCACACACACACACCGATTAAATATACGGCTCTCCAGGCATTATACTAACTCTTGATGATTACATCAGAGCCTCACTGGCCCTGAGCTGCCCTCTCTCTTAATTACAGTAAGGGATATTGAATCACGCATGAACCAGGGTGTCCCACTGCAATAGTCTCATGTGTGGGGGTTATAATTTACCTCTACTTCCTGCTGGAACCTAACTAAAAAAGATATTTTCAGGCCTAAATATAAGATTGCACATAAAATATCTATCCATTTGGATTACAGTTTTGATTGAAAAAAATAAGCTAATAATGTGTGGCATATGTGTCAGGTATACGTACACTCACCTAAATGATTATAGGAACACCTGTTCAATTTCTCATTAATGCAATTATCTAATCAACCAATTACATGACAGTTGCTTCAATGTATTTAGGGGTGTGGTCCTGGTCAACATAATTTCCTGAAATCCAAACTGAATGTCAGAATGGGAAAGAAAGGTGATTTAAGCAATTTTGAGCGTGGCATGGTTGTTGGTGCCAGACGCGGCCGGTCTGAGTATTCCACAATCTGCTCAGTTACTGGGAATTTCACGCACAATCATTTCTAGGGTTTACAAAGAATGGTGTGAAAAGGAAAAAAAAAATCCAGTATGCAGCAGTCCTGTGGGCGAAAATGTCTTGTTGATGCTGGAGGTCAGAGGAGAATGAGCTGACTGATTCAAGCTGACAGAAGAGCAACTTTGACTGAAATAACCACTCGTTACAACCGAGGTATGCAGCAAAACATTTGTGAAGCCACAACACAAACAACCTTGAGGCGGATGAGCTACAACAGTAGAAGACCCCACCGGGTACCACTCATCTCCACTACAAATAGGAAAAAAGAGGTTACAATTGGCAAGAGCTCACCAAAATTGGACAGAAAAATGTTGCCTGGTCTGATGAGTCTCGATTTCTGTTGAGACATTCAGATGGTAGAGTCAGAATTTGGCGTAAACAGAATGAGAACATGGATCCATCATGCCTTGTTATCACTGTGCAGGCTGGTGGTGGTGGTGTAATGGTGTGGGGGATGTTTTTGGCACACTTTAGGCCCCTTAGTGCTAATTGGGCATCATTTAAATGCCACGGCCTACCTGAGCATCTGACCATGTCCATTCCTTTATGGCCACCATGTACCCATCCTCTGATGGCTACTTCCAGCAGGATAATGCAACATGTCACAAAGCTTGAATCATTTCTAATTGGTTTCTTGAACATGACAATGAGTTCACTGCACTAAAATGGTCTCCACAATCACCAGATCTCAATAGAGCATCTTTGGGATGTGGTGGAACGGGAGCTTCATGCCCTGGATGCGCATCCCACAAATCTCCATCAACTGCAAGATACTATCCTATTAATATGGGCCAACATTTCTAAAGAATGCTTTCAGCATCTTGTTGAATCAATGCCACGTAGAATTAAGGCAGTTCTGAAGGCAAAAGTGGGTCAAACACAGTATTAGTATGGTGTTCCTAATAATCCTTTAGGTGAGTGTAAATGAAACTGGGAAAATACATAAACCTGGTTATTGTGTATTATATTATACACATAATATTTATTTGTACTATTACAGAAATTGTTTCGAGTTTCAACCCATTTTGTTTATGAATGACTGACAAATGTACATCACATTAAGTTTATGTTAAAAATGTAACGATTCAAAAGGGTCTAATAAACAAACAAAGGGTTGAAAACAAAATTCGCAGTGGGACTGGACATTGATCAGTCTTTAATGTTCCGAGCTCAAGTATTTCTATTCGCAGACAAGGGACCAGATTAGAGAGGAAACAAATCTCCTAACAGCTTTAGTTAAATTCAAACCCCTGGTCCCTAGACGGCCATGACCGAAACACCACTATTGAAATGAATTCAACAGCGGTTTATCACATGCTGATTCTGCCTAATGGCTATGACAGGTCTTTTGTGAACTTCCTGATCCAGTACTGTACTTGTAATGAAAAATTCAATCAGGCCTTAATAAACAGCTGGCCCATCTGAGTTTGTTTGCTTAGTAAGGGCAAAAGGCCAGGTGGGCAGCTGTGTGACGCTGAAGCAGTTGTAATGGCCTTTGGTTTCACATCTGTCACGGCAAAGATCGTCGCTCTCTCTTGAAATATGGCCGATGTGATTACACCAGTGCTACTACAAATTAATCACAAAACAGATTCCACATACACTCGCTCAGTCAGCACAAGAATAAGAGGGAACAGATACAGCACATGCGATCAGCCTGGGATTTTGAAGACTTGGTAAAATAGTCTGATAACCTTTCTTGCACTATTATTTAGTAGAAACTACTGAATGTGTACAGCACGAAAAATACATCAATCAAGTCAGATTGGCAAACGAATTACCTTTTTTCATCTATTCTTTTAGTGAATCAAAACCATACAGCATGGCCAGTGTAGTCTGATTTCCAAACAAATTACTCTTTTGAATCTATTATTTCAGTGAATCAAAACCATACAGTCTAGTCCAATTACCCATCTAATGACTCTTTTGAGTAGTTTATTTTTAATTAAACAAAGACATGCCATACAATCAGTGCAAATGACTATTTTAAATATTAATATTTAAATATTTTAAATTAGTAAATCAAAACCATGCAGATTCTTAAATTATTTTTTTTTTGAGTAGGTTATTTTTAGTCAATAAAAAAAACATAGAGCATGATCTGTGTAGTTTAAATCATTGTTTCTCATTTGTTCACTTATTTATTACACACACACACATACCATCCCAGCACTAACGGCATCTAACAGATGAATTAACAGCTTTCACGTACGTCTTTTAAAATAAAGGTCTTACAACAGAAAAAAAACAGTTTTTTCCGCAACCCACTGGTTAGAGAAACACAGCCCTAAATGATACCTGAACGAATTGGCTTTCAGTGGTATATTATAAAAATAAATTAATTGATAAAATATAATATTTTCTTTGTTTAGTATTGATATTAGAGCTGTCAGTTAAACGCGTTCATTAACGGCGTTAACGCAAACCCATTTTAACGGCGTTAATTTTTTTATCGCGTGATTAACGGTCTTTTATCCTAGCAAACTTTGTAGTTTTTTCACATACTTTTGCAACAGGACGCGGCATGCGTCCTGATCCATTTCAGCGTCTCGCGCTCGTCATCCACTCAAAGCCGGCTCGCAAGCCCAAACGAGTGTGTGCGGCGTGCCTGTTGTTTGTTTCCGGTCTAGCTAGATCCGCTTGCGCTTTGGTTCGAAGAAGCAACGAAACGTCCTCGTGCGGCGCAAGCCATTGAAATGAATGGGTTTCAGAGCGCAGCGCGAGGACGTTTTGTGCCGCACACCTCGTTTCAGCTTGCGAGCCGGCCAAATAGTAACGTTGTTTTGAGTGGATGACGAGCGCGAGACGCCGAAATGGATGCCAATGAGAATTCAATAATAATAATTAAAAAAAACATTTGCACTAAACAAGCCAATCCACTTTTCCATGTTGATAAGAGCATTAAAATGAGAAAAAAATGTAACAAAAAGAAATCAAAAGACATTAGGAATAGATAAAAATGTGCGATTAATCGCGAGTTAACTATGACATTAATGCGATTAATCGCGATTAAATATTTTAATCGTTTGACAGCACTAATTGATATATAATATTTTTTTCCTTATGTAAAACATAAATATTATAAAAAATGTTTTTTTTTTTAATTTAAAAATAATTTAAAACAATCATTAAGTGGACCATTAAGATGTTTCAGAAACCAGAATTGAATGGAACCAGTGAAAGTTCTAAATAATATGATTTATTACAAACAAGTAATTCCAGATCATTGAAAGGACATTAGGCCCTTATTGATTGATTTATGAAAAATAAAAATTCAAAAAGTTTTTTTTTTGGTTGCTTTTAGTGTTGCACGGTGCACTCGATACTTCAAAAGTATCGCGATACTCGGAAATTAAAAACCTCACGATACCCAAATTTATTAGTATCGATACTTTTATGAATGACCGCGTTCCAGATTTGTAAAATATGTATTTCATATTGGTGTGTGCCACGCATGCTTCCAGTCTCTCTCTATGAATGTCTGTGTTTCTCCTCACGCACGCAGCAAAGCACGCTGCAACTGTCATGAGACGCAAGACGGCTGCATGCGCGAGCACACGTGATACAGTGGCTGCCTGTCAGTAGTGGAGTGGCAATCCGGAGAGTCGAATCTTTCCAGGTGGGCCGGTAGTGTTTCGAGGCCGCGAGGGCCGGTCTGATAGTTATACATTGCAAGTTATTAGCAACACAATCCAGCGGCCTGTACACAACAGTCTCTTTTTACAACTAAAATAACAGTAAAGGGTAAAAAAAATAATTCCCAAAAATTAAAACGGAAAAAACGGAATTTGCAAAAATTAAAACGGAAAAAACGGAATTTGGGAAAAAATAAAATGGAATTTGGGAAAAAATAAAATGGATTTTATAGGGCCCTAAGTCTCTGCAACGGCAATAGTTAGAAGCGCGCGTCCGTGTGAAGACGGTGCGCGACTGGGCGAGCTGCAAAAGACACTGTATCCATGCAACTGATAGCAGCGAAAAAGAGCGCTCTGCTTGATTAAAAAAAACAACAACAGATTTTAGCGCTAGATCTTTTATTTAATAGCGAACTAAATGAATTATCTGCTAGTTAACTGGAGATGTTTCAGTTATTTTTGTATTAGGTGTCCAACTTTCCCCCAACTTTCATAGACCGCATAAATAATTTGCAAGCTGCTAAAATAAAGGATACAAAACATCAGCAAAATGATCAATCGGCTATATGATTATAATCAGAGCATGTGCATGTCAGTGATTTATTTATATTAGGTTATTACAGCATTAAAGAGATGTGCAATGCAAAGGAGGTGCATGTAAAACACCTTATAAGAAATACTTTCCTTTTCAGGAAAAGTATCGAAAAAGTATCGAAATCGCAATACTTGACTTGGTATCGGTATCGAAACAATAATTTTGGTATCGTGAAAACACTAGTTGCTTTTCTGTACTACTACAAGCACTGTTGACCACTCCTGAAGGCTTCCTTGATCAATATTCTTTGATTGCCTGATTAACAACCAATCATTGCCTGTGTCTAAGATAGGGCAGGCTATTCATAGCAACAACAACAGATATCGATCCAGAAACATCCTACAGGTGGAAATTAAGTTGTGCTTATTTAAAAGCCTCCTTGGAGAATGCATAAATCCGTGATTAACATTTAAACAATTTGGTATGGCATTTAGTTATTTGTCCTTTGAATGTGCTGTAGTCATATAAAAGTATTCATGAAAGCACTACCAGACAGATGTGAATTGCACAACAACTGAGCAGAGCATTTAAAGACGTAGTTCAGCTGACACACCAAAAAGTGTGTCTATCTGCGATTTGACGCAGCTGCGGTTGCCATGCGCTCTGCCTATCGGCTCCCTCCACCAGTGGGCCGCTGGGCCAGATAAGACGTCACACTCCGAAAGTCTCCTTCAGAGAAAGTCCTGGATATCCTTCCTCCTTGTGAGGAAGATCCGTAGAGTCGCCCTTATCACTGCTAACCTCAGCAGCCTGTCACCTGAGACCGAGCCAAAATAGACATTATTAGCATTCCCAGTGCGTCGCGCACCCTAATGCAGGGTAGCGGAGCGCTTTAAAGGACAGCCATCTCTGCACCTTATACAGCACATCCAAGAATAATGTTCTACGCCAACGATCCTTTATTAAAAGCACCTCCCTCTGCGAAAAATCTCACATTAAAAATACCATCAGGTGAGGCCGATTTTCATTAGAAAAAAGGTCATCTGAGGTGAAGCAAAGCACAGTCACCTTGGGTACTCTCAAGGGGTGATATCATCTCTCTCTAGATTACAGTGGCTACAGGTACTGAATTCCTAAATAACAGCCCTCTCATCTTAGTCCAGTGCCCTGCCCTTTGACAAAAAAAGGTCAGAAAAGACCATTATCCGGCTTCTCCTCCCACACTATTATCAGGGAGGTGGGAGAATGGAGCTTTGTCTGAAACAGACGTGACCACTGACCCCCGCCACCTTTTCCAGCAGGTCCAGACAAAGACTATCACGCCCAGACAGCGGAAGTGTCATTCTGAACACCTTTCTCATTAAATAAACATGCTAAACTGCTGCATGTTTCTAGTGTTTTCCAATGAATCTTTGAAATTGCCCCTATTATGTTTTTTCGAATATTCCCTTTCATGCAGTGTGTAATAAAGCTAAATCATTTCGCTCACTCATTTTCATTCACTCCTTCAAGTGAACTGTATTAGTGGATAATTAGGGAATCGTGATTGAGGGTTTAAGGGTACAGCCATTGTCTCCCCCAAAAAAAGAACAGAATCTAAACCACCTAAACTAGTCATCTGCAATTGAAATCCCATTGCGTAATAGTTCTACATAACTAGAAAATACATTTTGCATGATTCCCCTCTGTTGTACGTAGTCATTGTTTTGGTCATCAATGAATGATTCAATGACTCATAACGCGCATAAGAAGCTCACTTGTTGCCACCTACTTGCAATGAAATCTGCAGAAAGAATCATTGAACAACTCAAATAAACAAATCTGTTTAATGAACAAGGTCTGGTTCCCCAAAACGTTCTTATCGCTAAGTAGTTCTTAACCAATTCCTTAACCTCTCTCTCTTAACCTTATGGCACGATTCTCGACACATTCGTACGCTAAGTAAATCTTCTGTAAATCACATTTTCGTAAGGTTGGTCTGGACCATTCGTAAGCTCTCTCTTAGCATTGTTTGAGCTTAAAGAGCAACATGCAGGTTGAATTTATTTCTGAATTAATACTTTAAATTGTCTGCAGAGGTCTTTTAAAAACACGTATGTAAAAATTACTGAATGAAATCTCATTTGATGTCGAGATTTTGATGAAAATGCGCTGAGGCTCTGGAATACGCCTTTCCCGCAAGCAACGCGTCATATGATGTAGCCCGAGGAAAACAAATGAGCTTGCGTTACGCTTCTCATTGCTGGGTGTTGATGTAGTTCGAGCAGTAGTGAGAGACAAAGTTTTAGATCAAGTTTTAGAGAAGCTATAATGGTAATTTATTGTGTTTGTGCTTGTTGCACATTCCAGCCTGTCAGGACATCATATCCATCATTTTCCTTCTAGGAAAAACAAGGCTTTTTGGTCTTGGGTGCAGTACTTCATGCCGCGTCTTTTACCACACACACTCGTCGTTTGTGGCGCACATTTCACTCGGTTTAAATGATATCACTAACTTCATTTGAAAAGCTTTGTTGTTATGGCATGGTCATTAGTCAATGTGGATAGTGCTAACCAGCTTGGATGGACTGCATAATCACTGTCAGCGTAGAATATAAGAGGACAAAATGTTGCTGGCTTAAATTAAGACAATCTAAATGGATGTTTAATCAAGAACAAAGTCGAATGTATGTTTTCTTAAGCAGATTTATTACAAAACACCAAGGTATAGCCATACAGTAGATGAACCAGCGTTAGCCACGGTGCTAACTTACATGAACTCACTTGCCCTATTCGCCACTGGTTTTCTCGACACCACAACTTTTAACGTTACTTCTCTCCTCTGTCCATTGTTCGTCCCCCGATCTTCCCCTGACTTCTATCTCACCTAGAAGGCTCATAATTATAGCCTGTGGGTCATCATAGGCATATTCGTAAACATCGCAGAACACGGTTTAGTCGTTCGCATCCATTGTAACCTGAGCCTGAACTTGAACAGACTCCCTCGGCGATCGTCACTTCCGGTTAGTGCGTCAGTCGACACGGAGTTATTTTATCACAATTTTTCTCAAAATATCGTTAATGGCTAAATATATATTACTCCACTTCAGAAAATCTAGTTGTTTTATCGTCAACATACACTATGCTATATAGGGGTGTCCAACCTGCATGTTGCTCTTTAAGACGCTAGTTGCGGCCACTGTGCAGCAGTCTTTAGAAAACAGCGCAGTGTAGTAAGTCAAATGTTTACATTGTTGTGGTTTAAAGGAGAACTCCGCGAAACAATGAACCTTTGGTCTAATAAAACATCGGTGCCTAGTTAATTGTTCTCTGAGATTTGTTTTCATGATAATCGAATGTAAAGAGTTTTATCTAAAAAATGTTTGCGTATAATGCTAGTAATGGGGGCATTTACTAAGTAAAAAGAAATCGCTAGTTTATATCACTAGCAAGGCTCAAAATAGCACAGTAACATAATTAGTGTCCATACATGCAAAATGAAGCATTGAGAACTTTGTAAGTGTACAGACCGTTTAATAAGAAGATACGTTATAAAGACAGTTCACTTTGTGTATATAGACAGGAGCCATCTTAGAAAATAAGTCTTGATAAGTCAAACCACGAACGTCGTGCTGAGTGATCTGAACTGTATGAAGTTCAGCGAACTTCTGAACTGTATGATCGGTGTTCGGGAATCGACTTATCGAGACTATTTTCTAAGATGGCTCCTGTCTGATTCGCCGGAGTTCTCCTTTAACAATGATTTTATGTCATGGACATTTTAATACGACATTTTAATTTTATAAGAATAAAATGGATACAGGGCTTTTCACAATGGATACAGGCCTATTAATGAAGTTGACTTTATTTGGTATCAGAACTAATATGGTGGTAAACGCTAGGCTATTTCGGTAGGCTAATATGGTGTTATACGGTAGGCTATTTCGTAATGTCACTAAAGCATTTAAATTGGCAATCACTTTTGATAATTAAAATCTGGCAAACAATTTGGCTCTAAATGGCTAAGATCTGTAAAGGGTAAGCATTGGGGTGTCCAATAAGCGACCAACTATGGCAGCGATCCAAAATGTCGTTTTATTGAATCAAAGACGGCGCAGGCCGCAGAGCCATTTAATCCATGTCAAATGTTTCATTTAGCTAAACATAAGCACTTTTGACATTTTGCCTGATCGTGGCTTTATTTAAAAAAAATTGCCTCCCAAGACAACTCATTATGGAGCTGCTGGACTTTTTTAGACCTGCGCTTACCACCATATTCGGTATCTAACTCTCTCTCTCTCTTCGTTGTAGATAGGTTTAATTGAAAACATTTACCAATGGCAATCAATACAGCATTAAACAGAAGTAACTGCAGCTGCTTGTCAATCAATTCTGATTGTAAAGTACCTTACCATTAATATAAAAGTGTATTACATCATTTTTAGAAGTCGTTAAAACCATGTCAAGAAGCGGCACAAGTGGCACAACGGGATAAGGAGGGTGGATGATTAGTGAGGGATACCCAGTTTGTCTACTCATCACAACATATCGTGTGAATTACTGACAATTTGATCATTTAATTAATAGTATATATTATAATTTGTTAAACTATGTTAAAACTATGTTAAAATGTAACTGGGATAATTTGAGGAACGTTTCATTTGCATAGAACATGTTGTCTTTCTTAACGCAGTGGAATATCGATTCCTGAGCAATCGATGCCAGCTAATTCAGCACCTTCACCTGGGATAGCGCTTTTGTAATGTCGAACGTAAGAGGCAGTGACTTAAGAAGCTTCCTAAGGGACACTTCGGGGAACACACTAAGGAAAATAACATCAACATCTTTCTTAGCACGCTAAGAGTGTAAGAACAGTAATATTGTAAAATATTATTACAATTTAAAATGAAATAACTTTAATATTTTAATTTATATTTTATTTATTCCTGTGACTGCAAAGCTGAATTTTCAGAATCATAACTCCAGTCAGAGCCACATGATCCTTCAGAGATCATTTTAATATGCCGATTTGCAGCTTAAAAAAAAAAATTCTTAATACTATCAGTGTTGAAAACAGTGTTGGAAACCATGATATATTATTTGATGAAAGGAAAATATAAAAGAACAACATTTATTTCAAATAGAAATCTTTTGTAACGTTGTTATTTTCAGCTGAAAAATATATATTTTTTAAAATCTTACATGCCCCATTTCTTTTTGACAGTATATACGGTATATAAAAATGGGTAATACTTATTAACTAGAAGTCACCTGTTGCAAAGCTGGTAAGTGTATGCTAGCTTGTATGCTATATATACAAGTATAACTGCTTGCCATTTGAGTGTTTGTTTGTTCACTTGACTGCAGAGTTTACACAGCTGACTGGAATTTATTTCTTTTCCCCATTTATATCCACAGATGTTGAGCATGAATCACAATTACATACATCTCGTAAAGATGTGCTTGGTGAGAAATTAAAAGGCAACAGCTTTGTGTTTATGACACCTTTTAATTTGCTTCAGGAAACACTCATTTGAGAATAAAAAGGATTGGGAGAGAACGGAGATATAAAAATTTGACCTTTTTGTTGAGCTCAAAGGGCCGTTTCACAGCCCACCCGGATGCTCAGATTACCATTTACTTTCATTCTGTCTGCTTGGACAGATTCCCAGGGATGGCACATCAAAGGAGAGTCTGATTTTGTGATAGCCCACCATCCCGATTCCCAACCCACAAGCACGCACACAAGCGTGGATAAAGCAGGACATCATCTATCTGTCTGGATACACCTTGTGCCAACAATAACCCCCTTGTGTGTACTTCCCATCAAGTTCTTGTTTTGAAATATTATCTCATTGTTATTTGGCGCTAATGAGATCTTAAGCAGAGAATCAAATTAGTGCTCAGTCATAATCAAAGCGCAGTCAGTCTTGACAAAACTGAACAGAATCAGAGCTCCACCACCCACTAGGAGTCCATGTGCCAAATCCTGCCCACTCTGACGGCAGTCTGAAGAGGAAAACGGGGTCGCTAAGGACTGAGTGAGCCACACTAATTTCAAACTTCTGCCATTTGGCAGGTGCACTGAGGGGCTCGAAATGAAAGACTCTGAACAACAGATGCGAGACCATGTAGCACAAAAGCAGCCGTCGTACAGAGGGACCCAAGTTAAATGCTTCACTTAAGACCACATTTCAGCCTCCATGCAGCCTGGGCTGTTTTTACACCCACTAAACATCAATGTCCACAGCTAAATAAAGCTGAACTCTCTTTTGAGTCCAGAAAAAAGCTAGCTCTTTCACTGGTACATTTAATTTTGGTCAAAAATCCAACATGGATACTTTTGTGTACATAATACCCTCCGAATTGTAACAAATTGCTGTGATATTTGACTGAGTTGTGGCTAAGGTCTGGCCCTGAGAGACTCCAGTGGAAACATTCAGACAGGAACATCATCTTTGACTTTGACTTCCTGTACATGCTCATTTTGACAAGTATGCCATGGATATTAAAACCGGCAAAGATGGGATCTATAGAGAGGTGCCCTCTGCAACTTCAGCCAGTTTGGCTTCTTATGCTTCATTGACAGAGTCGTGGCTGAAATATATTGACAGGAGGGCAGCTCTCACTGGAAAATCAGCAAAAATAAGTCTCAGAAGATCGTATAGAGAAATTCATATGCTGTAGCTTATAATCTTAAAAAGTGAACGATACAAGAGAGCAGTGACATAAAAATGGAAGACAAAAGTGAGACCCACAAGAGAAGAAGAACCCACAGGCAAGAAAAATCACAAGAGAGATCATTTTAACATATTTTTAACATACATTTTGTAAGAGCCTCACAAGTTTTCAACACTGTCACAAACTGTGTTCAAATTTCCCAAGATACCAAAGTTTGCCATCAAAAATCAGAGATTTCAATATCAACAAATTCTCATAAGACTAGAGAGAAATTAACCCTATCTATTTAAATCTTTTAACAACACACTCTCAATTTGGAGCAATTTAATTTAAATTTTATGCATTGGCAAATTGGTGGCGAATTCAGATAGGCTACTGTATGCAAGACCTCATTCACACGCTTTTGTACAACCTGCTTACACCCCAATCTCCATGCGAAATCACCAGTTCATAAAATAGTTACGTTTTCTCATGAGAACAGATTGTCTATTACTGTATGAAAAAATTAACTGGTAACACTTTACTTGAAGGGTGTGCATACGACTAACGTGATACCTTCATAACTATGACATGACATATCTTGAATATGAAGTAGGGTTTATGCATGTTTATAACAACTGTCATTAAGGGCTCAATCTTGCACCCGGCGCAAATGACTTTATACACTGACGCATTTATCATTCATATTTTGCACTCGCGCAAAGCGGGCTTTTTTCCTCCACAGACGCACGTCGGTAAACTAAGAAAAGAAGTTGCGCTCCCTGGGCGGGTTGGCGCAAAAAGGAGGTGTGTGTCGGCGCAAACAATCCCTGGAGCTATTTTGCAGTTCAAGAAAAAATTGCGCCACTTTGCAATTGCAAATTGCGCGTACATTCAGATGCTATTTTAAGCACGCATGCTTGGCCATAATGCAGAGTGTTAACAACGCGCATTCACGGTAGATGATTCTCTCAGCAACACAGATGCATTTTACTTTTTGCAAATGATACATTATTATAAGGAAAAATATATAAACATGAGGGAAATCATTGTTGTGTCCATGACGATGGGAAAAATAGGCATAAAGCTTACACATATACCCAAATTATTATATGCATGTTTAACCAAAGCTAATTTGGGTGGGTTTGTTCCATCCCCAGTGTCCCTTCTTTTCTTTTACGGCCCTGATCGATAACATCGATCTCCTCGGCTGTGAACCGATGCTGAAGCGCGTCTGGTAAATACGCGTTAAAATAGAATTGTGCCATGGAACAAGCTTTCATGGAACAAGGAATCTCATTCATCATGCTCTTAAAGGGAATGTGATATGGCGCTCTGATTGGTTTATTTCCGTTATGCCCAAACCACACCTATGAATAATGAAGCTACTCCAGACCAACCCCTTTTAGATTTGCGCAGGCGCAAGAATTTTTTCATTTATCCCGCCGGGAAAATAGCAACAGCATCGGGATCCGCCCACAAAGTTACTTGCGCTTTGCGCTTTGACACTTGCGTTTCAGATCGTTAAAATAGGGCCCTAAGTGTCATTTGCTCAATTGTGACATTGTTTGAGATGTCTTTGTTATGACACCTTGACATAAACCAATACACCCATAACCTGTCAGTGTCTTAGTCATGACAACTTGACATTACTAAGACAACACAACCTGTCATAAACATGACATAGCAGATTAATTATCAAACTTAAGAAAGCACCTAGCTTTATTGGTTAACATTATATTAAACTGTCAGTTGGTTGGTTCTGACATTGGCTGTCATGAAGCCATTATAGCTTTTTAATGACAAATTCAATTGACCTATGGCTAAGCCACGCCCTCAAAAGCGATGAGCCAATCACAGCGTGCAGCTAACCCAATACACTCAGACATTCTCTGCTTCCACGTCCATTGAAATGCATTGCAGTTAGTCAGTTTTCATTCTTTTTTTCTTGTCATTTTAAGTTTAAAATGGTCGAAACGGTGTGCATGGGGTACATGCAGCTCTGGTACACGGTGTGTATTTTTTTACCCTTTCCCAAGCCACATCTCAACTGAGATAAGTGTCTGCTCTGGATAAAGTTGTTATGCGGTAGACACAACACCAACTAAACGTGGATCAATTAAACAAGGATGTCTACATCTGTTCCAAGTTAAGTCAACGTAGCCTAATGTAACGTTTGGATAACATTAGCCTAACATTAGAAAACGTTTACTTCTAGCTGTGTCTTACATCATGTCACTTAGCTTCATTAACGTATCTGTAAATAACCGAGATAACAAATGTTAACAATGTTGTTCTGAATGATTCATGTAAATACTGTAGCACTAAACGGTGATGGCAACGATATGCGGTTTATCACGTTTACACTGTGATCTGTATATTTTTGCCTGGAGCTGAAGCTTTTCATCGACCTTCCCAACAATAAAATTATTAATATAACCCTCCAATGCATAGTTAAGGCCCTTTAGGTGACTTGACGAAATGATATATAATCTTTCTGTCTCCAAAAATCACCAGTTGCCTCCTGTGAAATGTCTCCTACTGTGACCGCTGCCATAGCGCCTGTCCCTGAATGTTGACTGTTTGTCCGAATGACTGGAGGGGGCGTGGCTTAGCCATAGGTCAATAAGTACCACTGTAGTTGAGGTCACGAAAAATATTCATGACACAGTTATAATGGCCTCATGGTAGCCAATGTCAAAGCCAACCACATGACAGTTTAACTTAATTTTATGTCAAGTTGTCATGACAAAGACACTGACAGGTTATGAAGTTATGGTTTATGTCAAGATGTCATAACAAAGACATCTTAAACAATGTCATATTTGCATTCAAAATGTAATTATTAAGCGAAAGTCACTTGACAGTTGTCATAAACATGCATTAACCCTACTTCATATTCAAGACATATGTCATATCATGGTTATGAACGTATCATGTCAGTCTAATGCACACCCCTTCAAGTAAAGTGTTACCAAAGAACTTTTAACATCTGAAACAAACTTGAAACTTGAAAAATCACTGAGAACTCCATTAAGGATCCTGAGCTATAAAAAAAGCAACATCTGAGCAGTAAACATTGGCTCTACCTCCTGAAATCTCATTGCCCTCTTCCACAGGTCCAGCTTCTTTCAGTCTTCTGAGGTTGAATGGAGTCTCCATCACTGCTCTGGTCTTCTGTTGAAGACATATGAGGGATTAAAGTCCAAAATATTGTGCAGTACATTTAGATATATAAATATTGTATATGTATAACAAAATTTATGCTAATTGTAAACATGTAGCCCTATATATTTTGTATAGACAGTGTCACTATGTACACCTGAAGCAGTTATTGTCAAGACCCTTTTCAATTCTGTCTTAAAACACACAGGACAATGATCAAACACATTATTTTCACTTGCAATCCATTTCAGTGGGATTGCTTCAAAGAAATAAGGTATTTCATACCCGTGTATTTTCCCTGAAGTGCTCGGCTGTGCAGGTTTCCACTCACAGCTATAACCTTGACTGCATACTCCTTCGTGGGATTAAAATCCTTTATTATTACTTTATTCTCTCCCCTTGCAATTTGCAACTCGCTTGTTTCCCCACCTGTCATCAGAAACAAATCACAGAAATCAGAAAGAGGGTGGTTAGTACCATACCGTATGCATGCTAAAACCAGTTCTTTACTGTCTGACTGTCAATGCTTGTTTAGATGCAATGTCAGAGGGGAATAATGCTCATAATGATAATGCTATTAATAATAATTAATACAAATAAAATAAAATAATAAATTAACGAATCACTTTGCCAAAAATAATCAATTTGGTTACACTTTATTTTAAGGTGTCCTTGTCACAGTGTGATTATGAAGTACTGTCTGAGTAATATGAACTAACAACATGTAATTACTATAGGATTAGGGTTTGGTATAGGGTTAATTGCTTGTAATTACGCATAATTGACTGATATTACCGTAAGTGCAGGCAACATGTGTAACAAAGACACTAAAATAAACATCCAGCAGCAACGTTAGAAATGTAATTAGAAAATAAATTAATTGAAATAAAATTTAGTTGGAAGTGCATTTGCTCCCACATGTTAAATGACCAATTAAGTTTTTTTAACTTGATAAATGAATAAAGAAAAATAAGCAATTGTTAAATGCCTATTGAAAACGCAATTTAAATGCTGAATTTGTCAAATCATTATGTATTATTATAAATACATTTATTATAAATACAACACATATTTTTTTTGACAATTTGTTGACAAATTTGACAATTTTTTGACAAAATTTACATATCTTTTTATTTTTTTTATTTTTTTATTTAATGTAATGCATTAATGTCGTTTCTGAGTACATGGTGAAAAGTCTGGTCTGGTTGGCAAACCGATCCATGGATACTGTAGATTCTGGTCCATTACCAATTTCCAAAACACAGTTGTTGATGAATTGAGTATCCCATGATATCAAACTGATCAAACTTTTTAGATGCAAAAGCACATAATGTCCAAAATAGCCTGATAAACAACCCGTCCAAAACAGCTCTGCTCTACTCTTCCACAAATCGAGCCAGAGGAGGAATAGTACTGGCCTGAAAAGTTTTGATGCCAAGTTATCACCCAAATACAATATGTGGGTGGTAGCTTTATGGTCACTGCACAGCAAACAACTTCATGAAGTTTGTTTGCAGTACTGACAGTGACAAATGGTCTGTTCCAAAAAGGTCTTGGCCACAAACTCATCTTTCTCGCTTCATGACATCCCTGATGGTGACAAATCTGGGATTATGACTTCAAAGAAACGTTTGCTTTGGGTAATTTTGTGAACTAGGAGAGAGAGAAAAAAACTACTTTCACTAACTTATAGGATATGAAAATGAAAATTCTCTCATCATTTGCTCTCCCTCATCATGTCTCAGATGTACGACTTTCTTGCTTCAGATGAACACAAAATGAATTTTTTTGAAAAATAATTGAACATGGACAAAGAGTGGATGAACACGGAAGTAATCCATACGATAACTCAATGTTTTCTGAAGCGAAACCTCATGTGTGTGAGAAAAAATACTAATATTTTAAACCATCGCTTCCGGCAAACTGTCATGTGTGTTCATGAGTTGTGCGTTCATGAGTATGTGTGTTCATGAGTTCATGCTTGACTCAGTAATCAATTACTACCTACTAATTACATCTTCAACATTGTAATTAGATTAAGAAAAAGTATAATTACTCTCTCTAAAACATATTGGATTACTTATTACAATGCTAATTACTTTCTTAATCCCCTATCAACCTTGACCAGTTGAACAATACAAGGATAATTGCTCTTTTCAATTGCTCTTTTTAATTGATTCTATCAAATAAATAATCTCAAATTGCGTAAATTATTCTTGAATTGACCAAAGTATTAAGGGAGAAGGTTAAAATTAGAAACATACATTTTAACATTGATTATACACTCTACAAAATGCTGGGTTGTTTCCATAGACTGTAAAAAATATGGAGAAAGCGTCTGTGACGTCACCCATAGACTCTCTGAGGAACGGGTTTGAGGCTGTTTATCGGGGGTATGGGCGGTGCCATACTGGAAAATCTTGGGAAATACAAAATACAAAAGTTTCAGAAAGGATACAGAGGTGGTTTGATGTGTTGTGTCAGATCATGGCCGAGACGTCAAATTTCACTCAGCGCAGCCCGTTATCAGCTGTCAATCAAAGTTAACCGCCCTTATTTAAATACATTTTATAACTAAATATGATCTAAACTAACGAGTTAGAAAAAAAATTCACCCCCCTCACAGCTGTCAGGCACGCGGAACATATTGAAGATTACAATAAAAGTCCATGGGACCAAACTTTAAAAACATGAATTTATGCGTGAAAACGGACATTTTAACATGGGGTATATGTACATAAGCTCCCTTTCTGGACCGGCCTCTAGCAGATTTTCGATGTATTGCAGTTTTTCGCACTTCCGGGTAGGCTTCAGCTTTCAGATTAGAATGTTGCCGCTTGGTTGTTTCAACTCAAATTTGGGTCAAATATGGACAAACCCAAATGTTGGGTTAAAAATGTAATTTAAATTTTAACTTAACTTCAACTTTCATTTTCAACTGTAATTTTTTAAAATTACATTTTTACCCCAACATTTGGGTTTGTCCATATTTGACCCAAATTTGGGTTGAAACAACCCAGCATTTTTTAGAGTAAGACGTAAAATGTTTAGGTTAAATCCACTATTAATATACTGTAGAATTGTTATATTGAGTAATTAATGCAATTACATCAGAAGTAAATATTATATTACAGAAAAAATAAGAGTAATCCCTTACTTTACATTTCAAGGGGAAAGTAATTAAATTGCAATAATTGGATTACACTCAATGCTGAACTTTAGAACATGCTGCTTCACTACATGCTGATGTTTATGTCAAGTGAACGTATGTAAAGCAGTTGAAAATTATAGTTTATAGTTTAAAGATTTGAAATATTCATATTTTTCCTCACACAACTATGGTTTCACTTCATGTATCAGGGTTGGGGTTGAGGGATGAGATGAGGGCTCAATGTGCAGAGTTGATGGGCTTTATTGATACAAAATAAAACAAAAACAAAAGAAACATGGGGGAGGTAAATGGCAAGGCTGGCAAGACAGGGCTTGATACAGCAGGGAAGGGACATAAGAGGCACATCCAACAACAAACTAGTAAAGGACTGCAAACACAAGGAGAATAAATAGGGCAGCAAACAAAGAGGGAGAGAGAGCGCAGGTGAGGCAACTGATCCAATAATCAGATCAATCAAATCAAACAATAGACAGGAGAGCACATGGCACATAGAAACAAACGTGACAAAAAAACAAGAGCACATGGCCATTGAACACAATCACAATCCATGTCTTGTGAAGCATTAAAGGGGGGGTTGACTGCGATTTCACTTTTTTCATTTTAAATAGTGTGTAATGTTGCTGTTGGTGCATGAACATTATCTGCAAAGTTGCAGCGCTGAAAGTTCAGTGTAAGCAGAGATATCGTCGTTTAAAAATCAGGAAGTATAATTGCCTACAAAAACGATCTCGATTGGGACTACAGATGGGTTATGGTACGTCACTAACCTACAAATTTGCATTAACCCCTTCCTCAGAATATGCAGAAATTGAAATGGCATGCGCATATTTCTGAGGCACGTCGACTCGTCGAGTGTGTTGTTTCACGCAGCTGTCAGGTCTTCTGTGTTCGGGCTTCCCATGGACGCTATTCTTCCCCAACAATGGATACAATATATGTTTGATTATGTTCCTGAAAATGACGATCGTAATCTAGCGAGTTCAACACCGGATTCAACAAGAAACTGTTACTAAAACATGAAGCAGTTCCGACTTTAAAACAAGAGGCAGCAGTGTTGGGCCACAATCTGTAAGTAGGCTAAGACTTCATCATTTTAAATGTATTTGCATGTATAATTCAAGACGTAGCCTTGTGTTTTATTTTTTTTTCAAATGCCAGCACTGCCTTTATAGCCACTACTAGTTAGACTATGCTATTTTGTGTCTACGACAAACGCGTACAAACATTATGGACCTGAATTTTCTATAAGTACTAATGTTTTAAACGTATTTTTCATATATGCTTTATGACGTTATTTTCTATTTTGATCAAGAACGTAAACATGCCAACGCTGTTTGTGTATAACATTAGTAGCCAGTCAGTTGCTATTGTTGCCAGTCAGATGCTATTGTGTAAAACAAACGTGTATAAAGTTAAAAAATGTAGCAAATTATCATTCAGAAATGTTTAGTAAGATCCGTGTGTGGTGAGGTTCTGTTTGACTCTCTTCATCGCGGCTTTCTCGGTCTGATTCTGCCTGAAACTGATACTGCAGTTCGACACATATTTACATCTGGACCGGAGCTCATGACATGCCCGTAAAGGTAATGGGCGTTAATCTTCCGGACAACGTGAGCAACAGTTTAGCCAATCACAACACACCGGGCCAAACTAACCAATCTGAGCTCACGACGTGTTTCTGAGGGAGTGTTTTCATAGAATCAGGAAGTGAACCGCTCGTTCAGGGGACAGAGGAGAGCGCGGCTGACAATAAAGGTGAAGTTTATGAAAAATAAGACTTTCAAAAAAAGAAAAACCACAAATACATGTTATATTGCACCCCAGAAACACAATCATGCAAAGAAAAAAGCAGTCAACCCCCCCTTTAACTTTGAGGGTTCCATCCATTGCATTATGTGGATTCACAGAGATGAGTTATTTTTCTAAAAATCTCAAACTGCGTTCCACAGAATGAAGCCATATACATCTGGGACAGCATTAGGGTGAGTCATTTTTTTGGGGTGGAGTATCCCTTTAAGGGGCTGAATGACTTAAAATAGTCCAAAAAACATAGTGATGAACTAGAAGTGCAGCCAAAATGTATTGCTTCTTTTAATCAGTCATGCCTGAACAGCAGCATACTCGTATCACAGTCCCTCAATGTGATGAAGAAGCCTGCCCCTGCAATTCAGATCTCTGACCAATGATCCTGATTAAAATCCTCGTGGCTTACCAAGAGATCAATAGAAGGGGAGTGAAAGTTGCTTATTCAGCAGCAGCGGGAGCATGATTGGGGTTAGACTTAGAGCAAAGGGAGTCAGAACTGGAGAGCCACAGTTTCCTGATGACCTTGCACTTCACGCTTCATAAGAAAGTAAAAGAAGATTGCCGCAGTCAGAAACTGTCACAGGTTCTTACGACAACATCAAAGAACTCCAATTCTCATTTGTTTAAACGAGACCAAAGGACAGAATCACTTTGTCACAAGCAAACGTCTCACATGCTTTGATTTTAATAAGAGTGGAGCAAAGGACTTTTGAGGGGGAAATTGTCTATAGTTACCTCTAAAAGTGATAGAAATCAATTTGTGCTTCCCAATTCAAAATATTCTGTTTTCATAATTGGTCAAAGCTGCTACCAAACCGAAAACGTTGTTTTGTTATTTTGTTCATTCAGTTTTTATTTGTGCTAACTAGAGTACTTGTCAGTAGGTACGTTCGACTTGAAGTGGCGCTGCTCGATCCGAATAGTGTAAGACATCAAAGTACCGAGCCCGTTCTCATCCTTTATCGTCATATAGAACGCTATATGACAAAACGGCGCTATACTATGCACATGGCACCATTTATCGTTAATATAACACGTGAACCCAAGGCGTAATAAATCCAATAAATCCTTTAGCGTAATATGAGACTACCCTACCCCACACCTAAACCCAACCATCACAGCGCATGTTATATTAACGATAACAGATGCCATGTGCGTAGTATAGCGCCGTTTTGTCATATAGCGTTCTATATGACGATAAAGGATGAGAATGCGTTGAAGTACCGCAAGAGCGATTCGAAAGCATAAAAAGTTGTCTGTTCTCTAATCGATCACTCTGCACAGCGGCACTTCAAGTTCGAACACAGCCTGGGCTAAACCCTCATTCACTATTCCCTACATTAGTACACAAATATAGTTCACTTGATGGAGTGAATGAAAACGAGTCAGTGAATTCGGACACTGAGTGCACCAAAGGGCAGCCGCTTTTGCATAGTTTGTGCTTGCTGTTTAATAATGAACGAATGAATAAACATGGTAATTATTTTGCGTTTTTATGTGTACTACTGTACACCCAAAGCGCTGTACAATCATATCAGGGAATCTCTCCTCAACCACCACCAGTGTACAGCATCTACTTGGATGATGCGAAGGCAGCCACAGTACAACGGCGCCAGTGTGCTCACAACACACCGGCTACAGGTGGAGAGGAGAGAGAGAGTGATAGAGCCAATTCAATGGATGGGGATTATTAGGAGGCAATGATTGGCAGGTGCCAAATGGAGGGAATTTGACCAGAACATCGGAGTTACACTCCTACACTTTTACAATAAGTGCCATGGGATTTTTTTAATGACTACAGAGATTCAGGTCCTCAGTTTAACATCTCATCCGAAGGTATAGAAGGTTTATCCGAAGATATTGTTACAGTATAGTGTCCTCACTATTACTGGGGCGTTAGGACCCACACAGACCACAGGTTGAGCACCCCTACTGGCCTCACTAACACCTCTTCAAGCAGCAACCTGGTTTTCCCAGGAGGTCTCCCATCCAGGTACTGACCAGCCTCAACTCTGATTAGCTTCAGTGAGCAAACAGTCTTGGGCTGCTGGTACATTGAATCATTTGAAACTTAGCAAATTAACACCTCCAGTAGAAATAAAAAGATTTATCTTGAACTTGTGGAAAATATGTATAAACCTTAATTAAACGGTTTATAACTTAATTAAAATGGAATGTCTACCTGTATGATATTATGCTGTAGCCACATTGGTTTGGAAAATGGATGGATGATTCAGCTGCAGACGACACCTTCTGGTCAGACGCGGAATTCATTTGGCGCAAGACTCTCATAGTGCATTGTGGGTATTATCTAGCTGTCGAGTGTACATCGGTCATTCACTCGTTATTGTGGTGAATTGTGGGTTTAAATTAGTGCACTCAATAACGTCCACTATGGTTTCAGACACCACTAAAAATGGCTGTCCCCTCAAAATGTGCCCTATTTAAGGGTATATGGGGTGATTTCAGACACAGCCCTAGTGTTTCCTTGCCTGGCTGCGCCCTTCCTACGCACTTCCACTCAATTTCATTTTCCTTCAGTACCACGTACAATGTACTAGGGGTTTCACAACTACTGATTTTTGTTAGTCGACTACTTTTGCATAACAGTCGACGACTAGTCGACTAGTCGTTAAATGGTTTATTCTAGGGGTGTGCGATATCACAAATAGTAAATGTCTCCACGATCTGCTTTTGAAAAAATAACGTAGTATCGTGTTACAGTGCATTCTATCAGTTCAATTCTGGCACCTCTGTCTCAACTGTACAACACGACGAAGCCTACACATCTCACGTTAATGAATAGGTACGGGACACTGCAATTAACAAAAGTTCATTATTTTGCATAAGCCTGAGCTGAGCTTTTGCAGAAGCCTAAGCTGATGCGCTGTTCTAACGTGTGCTTTCCTGAGCAACATTAAGGCCGACAGCGCCAACTAGTGGTTGTGACAGTCGACTAGTCGTCTATGTACAAATGAAATGTATGTACGAGAGTCTGGTAGAACCAGGCTAAGTGTTTCCTGCTTGAGGACAACACAAGCTGAGATGTCCAGTTCGCATAAAATGATTCTTATGAACCGGTTCTTTTGATCAGTCTATCAAAAGATTCATGAAACAGTTATAAGTTATAAAGTCAAAATATGAGTCAAATTATGGTTATCTGATTCAAAATGAACCAGGAACATTTACTGTATTATTTATACTTTTAGTTTGTGAAATCAGTCTATTCTCTGACTGGTTGTTAATACTGTAAGGCAACGTGCAAATAAAAAAATGCACTCTCAAAAAAGTTAGAAATTAATTGTGTTCTAGAATAAACTAGTATTCTTTAAAAAAAAAAAATTGGTATTATTATTGATCATATTTAACTTTCTTTGGGAAGAATAATTAAGACAACATTTTTTCCAAACAAGCAAAATTATTCTTACAAGACTGCTTTATATAAATATAACTTTGCAAAAAAAATAGTTTGAAATAAAAGTTGAAGCAAATTATTACTAAACCACACATGTATAGATAACTTATATTCAGTTGCAGTGAATCAGACACTTTTTAGGAGAGACTGATATGTGAAATGTGGTAATGATGCAATATAATCTCACCTATCAACAACAATTGCCAAAGGTAAATCAATGGAACAAATCACACAGTGCCATGCAGACTATGACATGCTTTCAGCATCCTATAACATTCCTCCTGCTATCAAGTATCAAACATTTTTTCCATGATGTGCATTTATGTTATAAACATCAACTTTAAGTTGAGTTAACTGTTCAAAACAAAAGCTTACTTTATCAGCATCGGTGTTAGGTTCATTTTGAATAATTTCTGTAATTTCTCAGCTCAAACTCATTTTGGGAGCCAAAGGCACCCTTGGTATTCTACAAGTTGCCAATCTTGTTGTGGGACAACACATCAGATACCATAAAATCAGCTGGATCTAACAGTAACCTCCCTCTGACCGTCTAGATTTTGACCAGGTACTGCAGCCAGACAATCCTCATCTCAATCACAACAGACTCACATTAACTCGCTCTAATGCAAACGATCACCTGTCATCATTCGGCCTTGTTCCATCACTTCCATCTCAATTCAGTCCAATAGAGAGAACTGCCAAGCCTGCTAATGTCACTTTGCACAGAGGAACACAGCAAATGAGCTGCTATAATTGAAAAGAGTGCTTTTCTCATCTGTTTGGAATGTCTAACTGGCTGATGAAAATCTATGGAATAAGGCTTAATATACACAGAGTTTTGGAATGTGCTCTAAGAAACAACGAGTTTAGACATGGTTCATTGTTGCCCAAGAAAAGGGGGTTGTGAGAGTTTAACAAAGGGACAAGTTTGCAGAACTGATGGCTAGTGCACCTGGTCTACATAAAGCAAAAGAGTGACCTTGGCTCTTTGGCTCAAGATATGTGTTATCGGTAGCTGTATCACAGCCCCAGACAAGGACTATTGTCAAATATGTAAAGAAACAAAGAGTCCATCAGATCTGTCAAGGTTGACAAATACATGTTGAAGCTCACATGAAGAAAGCATTTAAAGATACAAGCGTGTCTCAAAAGAACTAAAACAGAGACTGTATTGTGTTAATACTGGATTTAGATCCACATTAAACGCAAACTTGTGTATAGACCATTTTACAAGATGTAAACAACACTGGTCCAGAAGCACTTCCTGTTTCTGTTTTTTAACACTACATATAGGTATGTGGACATTTCAATAAATAGCGGCCGCCATTGTGTTCCAAATCTCTGTGCCGGATTTTCCCGAATCATTTTGAGCGGGTCTCCTAAAATGCGCTGTTTTCATTGACTCGCTGTGGGAATCCTTGATTATTTTTAGCCAATCACATCATTAGGGGTTTCGACTGCACATTTGTTTTCATTTTTTTCTAGTCAGGCTGCATTTTCCTCCTGAAAGGCGATTTCAAACAATACGGAAGAATTCAACTGTCACGAAATTATTTTTACCCACTTTGGACACTTTCCAGAGGAAGGTAGACATGAAGAACATATGTTTGTGGTGTGCTGTACAAAATTTCATGGCCATTTAAACTCCCCCACTTTTTTTATGACTTCCGACACTGAACGTTACCTGTAGAAAAGCTGTCAAAATGCAGCGCGTCGTGTAGGCTACACTCAACTTTTGTGTGGTCTCCTCCACTTTCTTTCCTCCACCAGCATTAGTATTGTTAACTCTATATTTTTACACAACTGGAAATAGCATGAATCAACCAAAATCCATCTTTTAAATTAAGGATATATAATTTTCCTTGGATCGTTGTTTTCCATTCAATTATTTGTATTTTCAACAACTGCTCGTCAGAAAAATACTATAAAAGATAGGCCAAATCAGTCTTTATGTGTGTTAAAATCAAGTAAAAATCCAAATAACTATATGAAACCCACGTTAGATCCAAATAACTATATGAAACCCATCTCCACAGAAAATTTCATTAAGATATCTTGAATACTGAGAAAGTTATGAGCATTTTTGTGAAAAAACAACTTGTTTTCGGTCACACTAAATTCTATTGTTTTCACCTTAGAAATGAGACAAAAATAGGCGCTGATTACTGAACTATAAAATGTTGTAACTTTCTTCATACTTGACATATTTACTTTTTTCTTTTTATTTTGTAAAGGGGGTACCCAGGTCTTTCCACATATGCTATCCATTTGTCTATTTGTTGAGTTTTAATTTTTTGTCCACATACCTACTACATAAAAGCTGGGATAAAATACAACCAACAGAACATTTAAAACTGAATCAAAAAGTTAAACAAACATCTTTAAGATGTTTTCTTTACATGTGAAATAAAGAAAACAGTTACAAACTGAAACAGGAAGTGTTTCTGGACCAGTGTTGTTTACATCTTGGGAAATGGTCTATACAATAAAGTACCACCATTCATTAAAATTAATTGACTGACCACATTGCTTCTTACCTGGTTCAGTAGTATATATGAATTTGTAGCCGTCATATTCTCCTTTTGGTTCCTTCCATGAGACAAGTAGCTTGACTGCACTCAGAACTTTAAACCGAAGTCTTCGTGGGGCTGAAACTGCAAAAGAAAAAATGGAATTTTAAACTACAAATATATTTTCTTTAAGAGGAGAGTTTCAATTCTAATTGCATTTAGTGATAGCAATTAGGGGTGTAACGATACACGTATTCGTATTGAACCGTTCGGTACGGCTTTCGGTTCGGTTTTCGGTACGCATATTTGAACCGAACAGTTCGTTTGGTTCATTTTTCCTGCCGACCAACATTCCGTTATTCAAATGTAGGCGCGTCGCGCGTGGCAAGCGCGTTCGAGACGCTGGCGTGACCACAACATTGCCCAACATCAAATGGCAAGTGTAATGTAAGCGGAACGAACCTGAGCTACTCGTTATTGTGTGGTTGTCTGGATCACGAACCGTTTATCAGTTTGGACCAGTGCAGCGCGAGCCGATCTTAATCAGCACTTACTACACAGCTAAATCCAGTGAAGAAAACATTTGAATTCGCCACTGAAGTAATAACATCGCTGCGAAATCTATTGAGAAACATTCACATTTCTCCGTTATTAACGGATCAAACAGCGCTGACGTGGAAACCAGGAAGAAACATTGTGCCATGAATGAACTATCCAGTGTCCACAGATCAGCAACATCACCAGGATTTACTGTATAACACTAACTTACTATCTGTAAGTTTGACAGGAATAGTAGGCTATAATGCTTTCAAGTAACATCACGTCTGTTGTATTTTCACATTATCAATACATTTGCTTCCCTCAATCTAAACTAAAATAAACCTTTGTTTATAACTACTACAATATTACATTTCATTTTGTCCAAAGAGCTGTTTTATATGCTCCTAAGAAAAGTCAAGTTTAGTTCCATCATTGCTCTAAGTTAAAAAATATCATACTTTATGATGTTAGTTTTAATAAAAATATAATAAAAAAAATTAAATCAATGAAATTTCTCTGCCATTTCTTTTTGCTGTATTTGAAACGTACCGAACCGTGACACAAGTGTATCGTATCGAACCGTGAATTTTGTGAACCATTACACCCCTAATAGCAATGTTAGCATTGACCATTTTTAAGTTTACATTAATCTGTGGAAATGTAAGGTGACTTGAATTATTTTATTGTATATCTGACAAAATGCACATAAATCCATGGAAGGTTATTGACTCATTAAAAATGACAAGATGGTTATTAAAAGAAAATGTGACTTAAAAGGTCAGAAGCGTAGCATCCTAAGGTTCAAAAGGTAGACAAGCTCGGTAACGTCTTCCTTTTACAGTCCAGTTACCCATGTAAATACAATGTAGGCCTACTTATTTTAGTAACTACAATTACTGGGTAAAAACTAGTACTAACCCTGAACCTACCCTAAACCTACCCCTGTTCCATGTACTTACCTTAAATTAGCCAGTACTTTCTAGGTAAGTACACTGTAAGTACTGTACTGTAAAAGGAAGCGGTACCAACAAGTCTTAAACAGTTCAACTAAGCATATTACTACAGTTTATGAGGTCTACGGCCATAAACAACTGATTAGGGGTCGTCTTTAATAATTCAATCCTAAACATTTTTTATACAGCATCAAAATCAGCTCTGACCCATAATCAGTTGTAAACTGTGTGTTAGCCCTATGAGAAATCACCACACCCAAACACCCCATATCCCACATGTAGGGTAATGAAACATTGATAAATCAATGTTTCTCTGTTCTTATATACTTCACATGCAACAGTTCTGCCCAGAGAAAGAAACAGAGGTGCTACACTAATTATATATGAAGAAACCATCTTGGCACTAACAGAAAAGGGAAAAAATCTAAGAATGAAACCCAGAGTTCAATACTATTGGAAACAGGGCATTTAGGAGACAGAGAAGATCTTGGCGCACCAACCTGAGGAACGGAACACTGCTGGGTTTCCTGTGTGGTGAGCATCTTCTCATGGACACCCACACCAATCAGTCCAAATATGTGTCTTTGGGGACTACGACCCATTTCCATCAATCAGCATGTATATAAACACATTTCAATGCTCTATCTTTCTAAACACAGCAGGAAACCGGGTTGCAAGTAATTGGGTTGAAAGTTTAGCCTAAATGAAGCTGTCACTCATTTGGTTTGGGACTTGGTTTGTTTATTGATAAACTTATATTTCCAGTAAATAAAAGAAAAATATTAGTTTATTCATTTTTATAAATATGGTTATTCTAAAAAATGGTACTATATTGTGTTTTAAAAGTGTCATGGAAAGTTTCAGTAATAATGCTTAGTGAGTGGGATGAAATAAGTTGCGATATACTGTGGATCCAGCCATCTAGAGAATCTGGAACATTTTTCAGGACGGATCATCTACGTAGAAAGTAACCACCCTGGTAGTACGAATATAGAGAGGGATGGCGGTGTTGTGCCAGCTCAGTAGTGCACAATGACAGAGATGAAAAATGTATGCGAGACACAATTCTGGAAGATAGATCCAACAATGTTGAGATGCTAAAACTCAGGATAATAAAGAAGAACATATAAAAAAAACAGATTTCTGGAAGCAGTATTTCGTAGAATATTCCTTGGAAAACTGTCTTAGCAAACCCAGGTATCCACGCCTCATGGCTTTTGGTGATTAAAGGTTCTGTGCCAAACAGAATCCTGTAGAGATTGAGGGGGAGGAACAGAACAATGGCCATGGTAGTTTAAGGGTGACAAGTGCTGACTTGTAACTTGAAACGAGGGAAATACGAGCAGGAGGTCCTGCGTCTGTCTGTATATTAGAAAAGAGCTTCCACAAATCTGTAGGTCTTTGATGTGGTTGTCTTTCATCCTTTTGGAGACACTCACATAGTTCTTACTCTGAAATCCACTGTGTCCTTTTATCATCATGCTTCCAATTACTCACCTGTCAGAGGGCTTCGCACTTGTTTTGAACAAATTCAAAAACGCTGTTGAGGGAATTAAAATATTAATGCCTACTTTACTTAGCGGGAGCTGTCAAAAACATTCTGCTGGTTACAATCGTCTAAGTCTGCTGGATGTGATGTAAATTTCCGAAGATCTTAGCAGCAGGAATTATTTATTGCCAAACTTGGCTACATTCCCCATCTCTCAATGTACAAAAAATACCTTACAAACTGCTTAATTAAAGGTTTTGTAATGAGATGTACTGCCCCTGTAAATCCAAACAATAATTACTTTATAACTGTGTGGTTTTTGTACGTTTGACTGCCTGGATATAGTTTTGACAGGATTTCAGACAGCCTGTTTAGATTTGACCTTCAATTCTTTTATTTCAGTTTTCCAAAACTTCTTTGTAATAAAGACCTTTCCAAAACACTCAAATAATGTCTCAGCGCTTCAAACTGCTTTGTATCACTGTCTGCTTCTGCTCATTCATTCTCAGAAAGGCATTGTCAGCAACTGCAAGCATTTTCACTCCAACGCTTAGAGTACCCACAAACACGATGGAATCATTTCTATACGTCTGTGTCAGGTTAAAGGAATATGGCAGGTTCAAAAAGCTAAGTTAAGATCAACTGACAGAATTTGTGGCATAGTGTTCATTAGCACAAAAAAACAACGACATAAATATGGCAACAATTATTTATATTAGTTGTAATGCTGCGTTCACGTGCTATGGAAAACTTAAGTTTGGGCTGCTTAAGTCATCTGCAATAGCAAGAAAATGATTCATAAAAAACTCAAACGGTAAATAATATACTGTATATTTTCTATCTAGACAATGAATAGTACATATTTTTACCATTCACGACTCTCACGTTGCTCTTGCCATATTGAAAAGTTCAAAGGTTATCTCATCTCGGCAACTCGTGCATTCGAAATATTTTACGAGTTGCCCAGTGGAAAATACAACATGAGGGGGTGTTCATGTGCATTTTCCACGTCGGATTTTGGTATTTACCATAATTACCATAGAACGTGAACGCAGCATAAGTATCAACGATGTTTAGAAATGAAGGCTCAATCCCAGTTCACCCCTTGGCCCATCGCCTCCGTTTTGCGCGTTCACGTCTCAGGGGTAGTGTGTCCCAATTCTTGTAGAGATCGAGGGGTAGGGCGAAGGGGTAGGGCTACATAGCCCTCGAAACAGAGATTTTTCAAAGGCACACTCACGCAAATCACCAGCGAGATGGCTTCGCAAACGGTTAAACATTTAAATTTAGCACCAGATGATTCCAACACGCATGTTATTTACTCTTATAATAATATATAGTCATTTAAATTAAAAATGGTATAATAAATTACCTTTCGGATCAGAAAAGACATACATTTCGAGGAAGGGATGTTATAATCATCATGTTTATTCAAAGTTAAGAGCAGCTGTGCTGATTGTCAGTTGTTGTCATGGAGAAATCCTGTAAATACGTTGTAACGGCAAAGCCATCGTCGACGACTGATGACGTATCGGGTTCATGATGGGTTGTTCCATTTCGTAGGGGAATATTTCAACCCCTTGGCCCTTGTAACTCTGTTTTAAGGGCCAAGGGCACACTAAAAACAAGGGGTAGGGCCAAGGAGTGAATTGGGATTGAGCCTAAATGTTCAGTGAGGGGCATTAAAGGGTTAATGCTTTATTGCGTTATATAATAATGTACCACCTGTACTAAACTCTTGGCTGAATGTCTGTTACATACAAAACACAAAACTGAAAACACTTCAAGAGTTTTGGAGTCGTGATCTGATTGGTTGAATTCAACAGGACTTTCTTGAGACATGTGTATCGCATTCTTTAACGGTCGACCTGGAAACCAAGCCGCCATGATGTCAAATGTCCTCATGGAAGTAGAAAACCATGGTGTTTACAATGAGCGCTTATCATGATCAACCAAGCATGTCGCACAAGCCCTGAAAAGTGAAGCCAAAACATCTCGATCGCCCCCTGGTGGCCGGTCCTAGTATAGGTTATAATCCCCACCTCCCTACATAGTGAAACCAACTAAACAATTAAATTACCCTTCAAATATCGTTTTTTCAAAGATGTTTTCTGTCATTTACTGTAGTATCTATCACGCTGATGTAATTTCAAATGTTTGTTTTTAAAATAAGTATGTTTTTTGTTATCTGATGCGGTGGTGTGATTGGCAGGTTCTCTGAGCAAAGTAGTCACTGAAGCACCAACAAACTTTTTTCAGGATCTTCGGAACGACTTTCAGCTTTAATTTAATAACAACATTTCTATAATTATTTTTTAAAAAGTACAGGAGAGTGTGCTTGCGATTGATTCTGCGAGAGTAGAGGGCGGGCCCTTGATTTCGCGGCTTTACTTCCTGCTCACTACTGCGCATGTCTGGTCCCGAAATCGTTACTGCGCAGACTCAAGTTCCAAGATGGACACTCAGGACATATCAGGACACTGGCGGCTTCACTACTGACCAATGGAAGAGAGCGAATGCGCGTCGTCCATCTTTTTTACAGTCTATGTGACCAACTATGTTTGATTTTCAAACATATGTGATATAAAGTTCACAGAATAGTTCACAAAACAAACTGTGATTGGTTGCTTTGCATGTCAGTCAAGACGGCCTCTGGTTGGTCCTTTGCCAGTGAAAGCTGCGATGGAGTCCAGACCTTCCGCTGTCATTCTGAAGGTCTGGCTACACAAGACTACTCTAAACCTAACTAATAAACCAAATGTGAGATAAAATCTACTTGCTGTACCAGGTGAGCTACTGAGCAAGTTTACTATGTCAGAACAGCAATACATATGTGGAGTTGGTTATGTTATGCAAATGTCGAAATGTTTTAGTTTTCAAATCCTGCACTGTGAAAAGTATATTAAAGTTGGCGTGAAACGGAAGTTGAGATTTTCTGTCATTTTTTTCCTTGTCGTGACGTATATCCAAGTGAAACGGCCTCTGAAATTAGAAAAAATTGTAGGGCAGGACTTGATTTCGTCCTTCGGGAATTGATTGGATCGTTGGAGGTTGGGCGTTGCATACAAAATGGCGGCAGATTTGAATGCGATTCTCTGAGAGGCGGTTTACCGATAGCCGCACCCTCATCGGATCTGGCCGCACCCTTTCGCCCTTCTTCGTGACCGAAATAAAAGAGAGGTCATTTCGATGGGGGAGGGATGGGTAATGTCTTTGATTAAAGATTATAAGGGTACATGATTTTTTTAAACAATGAAGTGCACAGATAAATCATTTATAATAAACACTACAGTATTACATATAAAAAGAAGATTTGTCAAATTTGATTTTATGCCGACTTTAAGGTTATAACATAGCATTGTAAAGGAACCACGCTAAAATAAGTAAATATTAATCATTACTCTTTGCTTGCTGCTGTAGTTGCTTCTCAGCCACCAGTGGTCATTTCAACTGGAAACTGAAGTGAATTGTAAGTATAGGGAAGTTTTTGTAGCTATACTATTGAAACATTTACTGCATACGAATATGCTTACTTCCCTATTATATAGTATCTGAAAAACAAAACCTAGTATGACCAAATTCATGGTTTCGAAAAACAGTACACGAATGACCAACTCCTTATGCTGATATTCTGGACTGTGTATCCAATGAACACTTTACTTTACTATCCCATGAAGCCATGGGAGAGGGAGTTGTGAATGTCCAGATTTAATTCATATTATATAGAAATATAACATACTTTCTTAACAGTCACAAAGTAAGTTCTTCACCAAATGTACCAACTTAGACGGTATGTGATTTCAGACACAGTAAATGATTTTTGTTTTGTTGTTGTACATTTATGGATTGGTAATTCACTTCAATTGTAAATGCCTCATTGCAACCAAAATTTGTTTTTCTTTTTAAAAGAAGTAGAAATGTATTTTCATGGAAATCAACATTATGCCACAAGTGCTGTTGATTCATCTTAACTGTTATTGAACCTAGAATACTCCTTTAACCAAAAGTCTTTGGTTTGTTTTTTTCCCTGTTCACACAATGCAACACAGAACAATTAAAAAATCACTAGGGTTGGGTATCGAGAATCGAGTATCGATTTGGAACCAGGACTAACTTTTAATTTTTCCGGAATCGTTCAAAAGTTAAAATTCCGATTCCTAGTTTCGATATTCACAGTCCGTCGAACCAGAAGAAGAAACTGCTGAACAACACCAACGAAGAAGCGTCAACCGGAAGTGTACCGGCTCATAACCACGCGAGTTCGAACATGAGTAGCTTATGTCGGCGTTTCAAAGTGTGGCATCACTTTTCTAAAAATAACGAAATCTCGGCAAAATGCAACATTTGTAACAAAAGGAGTATTTGTGACAGAAGGAGTATTTCCTTCAGAAAGGAGAATTTCCTTCAGAAAGACCATTGGTTAGCAAGGTTAGCTAAACTTTTTTGACCCTGCCTCTTAAAAGAATCGGAATCAAGAATCATTAGGAACCAGAATTGGAACAAGGAATCGGAATCAGAATCGTTCAAATTCAAACGATACCCAACCCTAAAAATCACTAAGCTTTCAGTGACTTTAGGGATGAAAAGAACCTCTCTAGGCTACACCTGCCCATTACACAAGAGGTGGTCTGTAATAAGGAGTAAAACAAAAAATCAGAGAGTAATCAAAACTTTATCTTCCACTCTAGATGATGATCCAAGCTCCACCTTTCACTCCAGGGTCTGGGAGGAATGTGATACTCCTTCCAAACAGAGCAACCAATTAAGCCTTTAAGCTGCCTTGAGGGATATTATCATTGTGGTCCCCTGTGATGTTAGACTAAATGCTTTTCCACATCTCTATCCCATCTAAAACCCTCCAGACTCACTTTAGACCTTTTTACCTTCTTACTAAGAGGCATTGCACCGAAATGAGTCCTCTTAGGAGATGTGAAGGTGCATGAAGGGTCAATGTTTCCTTCAAATGTAACCATTTGCCTTTAAATGTAGTATACATCGAATGATTAGGACAACATCTCTCAACATATTTTACACAATGACACAAAAGCCGATGCACCAGAGCAAACTGCCAATTCAGAACCATGAAGACAGCAATTACCTTGAGCCGAAACAGGGGTGAAAATCTGAATCAGTGCCAGCGAGATAAGCGGACACCACAGCTTAATCCTCTGATCCCGAAAACTGCATCCTTATAGCTGTGTGAGTGATGCTTGCCCTGAACCTAAGGAGGGAGAGAGACGGAGAGTGAGTGGAGGAATTCACCGAAGCCGTGTAGCCTCAGGGGGATTTCAGAAACCCATGGGGAGGGAGGGGTGTCTCTGCGGGTCAAGAACAGTAAAGACTTTGTTGAATTTTGATGGACAGCCAGTGAGAAGTGCTTCCTGAGGACCATTGTTGTTCCTGAGAACAAGCAGGACACTACAGCTCCTGTCATTCATGTCGGATAAGAAGGCTGATGTGTGTTTAGAGAGGAAACCGCCCGGGCTTGTTCAAGAGGGCACCCCCACTTAACTTAAACAGTGGTCTAAATTAGGGTCAAGAGATTATACTGGTTCGCTGCATAGTTCACTAAGTCAGTTTCCCTCAGCTGTTGTGACTCAGATGGCTTATTCTTCTATATACAACTATAACTACTATGCATATTACTTTTTAGCTTGTTTGGATTGCAGGTGGTTGTACATCACAGTATTTTACTGGTATTTTGCCTTAAAGCATGCTTTTTTAATCTGTAAATGAAAAGACATGCTATGAGCATTTTATAGCAGTCAAATAGTTAGACTACTAAAAGAAGAACCCACAATGCATTGTTAAATTCCCTTGCATGTCTGTCTTTGTCCTTCACTCTCTCTCTTCTCAGTTTCACCTGCTACTGAATCCTGAAATAAACATCAAGCACTCATCCTTCGCTTCAGTTCTATTCTCAACAGCACAGTAAAGATGAAACGCGCTAAATTTAAAAATAGATGGGTATCATGTATTCTTTGAGTATGTTTGGGACATCCCTACGATTAATAATAATAGCCTAATAGAAAACTTATGTAAAACTAGAAGAAATAAATATTGTTTTAAAGAAATATGAAGTGCTGTGTGCTTATGTTTACGTTAAGGAAATAATTTACAAGCAAATAATACAGCCTTTATATACGCTAATATAAAAAGATATCCTCAAACGTAGGCTATTTTTTGTAATGTAGGCTTCATAGTAGGCTTCATAGTTATATGTAATGAATGAATAAAACAAAAATATTTCCCCAAAATTATACTTTAAGACTAGAAAATGAATAAAAATACAAATAAAAGTAGCAAAAACAGTGTGAAAAAATGTCACAACTCGTCATTTTGATGCTTTTTCTTGTATTTAATTAATTCTCCCAATGTTGTTTTCACAAACGCAGATGTTAATTGGATTAAGCGTGATTATAAAACCGTTCAGCAGTCTTACCTTTCACACCATTCGCTTCAATGGAATCCTCTTGATCTAAATGTGATCTCAATTCCCGCGTCTTGTGGTGATCAGACTTCACTCGTATCTTCTCCCAGCTTCAGTCAGATCCCAGCTCTCTCCGTGTGCGTGTTTCGTCTGTCCTCATTCGCCCATTCTTTTAGCTCCTCAGCTCTGCGCCTCATTTCATCCTTTAGTCTTCGAGAGAGAAAAAAAAACGTTCATGCGACCAATTGCAGCCACTGGACAGACGACGAATGATCTCACGACAATCAAGAGCCCTTCTCAAATACTTGATCCTGCCTACATGGAGGCTGTTCAGCGCTGCCAAGAAAATCCATTATCAGTACATTTCAAAGGAGTGCAACTGTATTGAACAACAACGCCTACACCAGGATGATTTATGATAAAGTTGACTGTTATGACTAATTCTATTTTATTAAGGCAGATTAATTGAATAAGTCAATGTGCGCAATTATTAAGTTATAGTCGACATTTGATTTTTGAGGAGTTATTGTCACGCTTTGTCATGAGTAGTTTAACTTTAGTCTAGCGAAAAACCACTGTAAAAAAATGATTTGTAAAAATCATGATTTGTAATCACAACATTTTTTCTTTTGTCAAATCAACTTAATTTATGTAGTTCCGATAACATAATATTTTGAGTTTCTGATGGTTAAATCAGTCTCCTTCATTGTATACTCACTTTTTCCATTTCAATGAACTTAAAATTTTAAGGCAACCAGGTTACTTCATTTTTTTAAGTTAAACCAACAATATTTTTTACAGTGCCTATCACAGTTAACCATACTTTTTAAACAAAACTTTTTTGTGTAGCCATGATAAGTAAATATGTACCAAAGTGACTTAATGACAATATTTTAATAATTTTGTCGATATACAAACCGATACGGATTCCAATGTAAAGCGATAGAGGGATGTTGCTACTGGCAAACTTGATTTTTAGTGAGCGATAAATAGTGTGATCTAACTTGTAAATTAACTTTTGTTAGTAAAAGTTTTTTTTTTTTTTAAATAGCTTTATTTTCTTATTTATAAATACGATCCAATGATCTAATCCATTTCTGATGGACAAAATCAAGAAAAAAATAATATTTGTCCTTTGAGAATATGTCACACTAGGTGAGAATAGAGTGCCGAAGTGATGACGTCACTTTTTGGGACAACTCGGAAGCTAGCGGAGCATGAGTTCCCTCTGTTTCAAAAGCAATGCATTTTCCCCATAGACTTTTGGAAAATCGCAAAAAAATAAGATCTGTGTTTAACAAAGAGTTGTGACCCTTATACGTTTTGTCTATCAATATAATCTTTGCACCGTTAATTGAAAATTTCTATATTTTGAAGCAAAAAGATTTTTAAAAACACAAGCAGACACAATAAAGTTCCCATATGCTGTGTCCGAAATCTCCTCTCAAACCACTACTATATAGTGAGCACTATATAGTGAGCTCACCAGTAAAATAGAAACACCACTTTCGGACACTACTCGATCGTCTCTCGGGGCTGTTGATTAGGCTACATCATCTGTCAGCTGGTGCCGAGCCGGCTCTGGGCTAAATAGATTTTTTTTTAAATAAATGCATTACATTATATTGAGCTTATTTCTCCAAAATTTTAAAACTTAAAGTCATTTCTGTCCGTTTCTGTGATAATGCGCTACTCCACACATGATTATAACTTATTTTTACGATCAGCGCAATGCATGATGGTATGTAGGGGTTAGGTTGGTGACCATTGGTTGCACACTACTTTTCAAAATGCATTCTGGGATACATTGAGTGGACTATATAGGGTATGATAATCATCATTATACATTCGGACAGCACTACAAAATGGCGAGCTCACTATATAGTTCACTATATAGTGCGTAGTGGGTGATTTCGGACAATAGACAGGAGTGCTAAAATGCTAACTCACTTCTGTGTTTTGGCCTACAGAGTGACGTCGTAACTTCGGCACTCTATGTCACACTAGAGGAAAAAGAATATCGCGACTTCAGTTTCATGTCAACATTAATTTGACCCCCCAATACCTCATAAAACACACTAGATTCAGCCAAGATTCAATGTAGAAATGTAATAAGCCTTGAGCAATTTGTCTCAATATATCAAAACAATATGTATTCCCATTCTTTTTTTTCAAGTGCCTATTGTTTATGTCGATCATCATATTGTATTTCATTGTGTTCCATTCTCTCCTCAGTCTAACATATTGAGAAGAATTTCCAAACACCTTCTGGAAGAACTTTTTATCCATCCAGTAACACCTGCACCTTCTTAAATCAGTCCAAGTTGAGCATGATGGGAACAAAGCTATCTGAAAGCACACAAGACGTGTTGAAAAGAGGAGATGTTAAAGATATGTGCGACTGCGTGAAATTTTCTTACTGTGCAGTTTGCTGATTGGACAGAATCCAGAGTGCAATGTTGGAAGTTCTCTACACTACCCAACACCTCGATAATGTAGAAAACCACCAGATTCACACTTATCACCAAGGAGTACCAAACAGGTGTTCTCTTGTCCAAGGTTTCCCACATTCATACCAGAATCTTGTAATCCATCCATATTGCTTGGTTATGGGGATAAAGAATATTTGTCTATCATTATTCATTATTTGATTTCCATGAGCCATCACACTGAGGCAGCAGATTTGCAGTCTGAATGAACCGCTTCATTTGCATGATTCATCTGAGTAAATATATTACAGAAAGATGATCAAGGGATCATGAAACCCCTCCATATGATCCTCCGAAATGTTTTTGAAGGTTATAAGAGGGCGCTGCTAATGTAATATGTTTATGTTCACATTGTTGAATTCAGTGCAAACAAATGTGACTCAATTTACAAGCAATAACTCTAAGTGTTAAGTGAACTCTCCTGGGAGTTTATGGCTCCAGACAGGTCAAGTGATGATTAAAACATAACATATCTCAAAACATAACCAACACCATCAGATCACCTTTTCTCTTCGATCATCTGGCAGTTACAACTCACACACAACATCCAAACTAAATCCTAATGTTAATAGTTTAAGGGTAACGAGCCTAACTAAAGAAAACACTGATCATCATAATGGTGATCAGTAAAATGGACAATCATTAACTCATTAACTTTAACACTTTTGAGTGTTAATTTAACCCTCATATTTTAACACTTTAACACTCTTGAGGCTTAAGCCATATGAAATCCAAGGAGAGTTCATTTAACACTGGAGTTTTTGCTGTGAACAATAGAGGGAATGCATTGACGTCACTTTCCCGCCGGAATAACCCCCCTCAGCCTGACTGAGTGGCAAAAGATCTGCTGCGTGACTGGATTTAATAGAGGAAACTGCGAAAATGCGACTAAAATGAACAATTTTATCAATTTAAACTAAATGTTGGACTCAATATAGTGTTCCTTACAACTTACTAAAGATCCAGTGATCCATGGATATTGACATGCAGCCAGGAATCGTGTCGCCTGACATTTATGTTTGCGTGATTTTGACGCGGGAAATAAAAGCAATATAGACAGTAAACATAAAGCAAATTTGGCTGTGAACGCTATATATAAATACAATGTAGGTCTAAATCCAGGTGATCACTTATGTCAGTGTTATATATAGCCTATATATCATCATATTGTCCAGCCATAAAACTATATCGTTTTTTTGTTGTTTTTTTTTGGTTGTGTTTATTAAGAAACATCCAATAATGCAGAATATGCAATGATAAATATTTAATTGATGAGTTGTTAATATATATATATATATATATATATATATATATATATATATATATATATATATATATATATATATACACTCACCGGCCACTTTATTAGGTACACCTGTCCAACTGCTTGTTAACACTTAATTTCTAAGCAGCCAATCACATGGCGGCAACTCAGTGCATTTAGGCATGCAGACATGGTCAAGACAATCTCCTGCAGTTCAAACCGAGCATCAGTATGGGGAAGAAAGGTGATTTGAGTGACTTTGAACGTGGCATGATTGTTGGTGCCAGAAGGGCTGGTCTGAGTATTTCAGAAACTGCTAATCTACTGGGATTTTCACGGCACAACCATCTCTAGGGTTTACAGAGAATGGTCCGAAAAAGAAAAAACATCCAGTGAGCGGCAGTTCTGTGGGCGGAAATGCCTTGTTGATGCCAGAGGTCAGAGGAGAATGGCCAGACTGGTTCGAGCTGATAGAAGGGCAACAGTGACTCAAATAACCACCCGTTACAACCAAGGTGGGCAGAAGAGCATCTCTGAACGCACAGTACGTCGAACTTTGAGGCAGATGGGCTACAGCAGCAGAAGACCACACCGGGTGCCACTCCTTTCAGCTAAGAACAGGAAACTGAGGCTACAATTTGCACAAGCTCATCGAAATTGGACAATAGAAGATTGGAAAACGTTGCCTGGTCTGATGAGTCTCGATTTCTGCTGCGACATTCAGATGGTAGGGTCAGAATTTGGCGTCTACAACATGAAAGCATGAATCCATCCTGCCTTGTATCAACGGTTCAGGCTGGTGGTGGTGGTGTCATGGTGTGGGGAATATTTTCTTGGCACTCTTTGGGCCCCTTGGTACCAATTGAGCATCGTTGCAACGCCACAGCCTACCTGAGTATTGTTGCTGACCATGTCCATCCCTTTATGACCACAAAACTTCTGATGGCTACTTTCAGCAGGATAAAGCGCCATGTCATAAAGCTGGAATCATCTCAGACTGGTTTCTTGAACATGACAATGAGTTCGCTGTACTCAAATGGCCTCCACAGTCACCAGATCTCAATCCAATAGAGCATCTTTGGGATGTGGTGGAACGGGAGATTCGCATCATGGATGTGCAGCCAACAAATCTGCGGCAACTGTGTGATGCCATCATGTCAATATGGACCAAACTCCCTGAGGAATGCTTCCAGCACCTTGTTGAATCTATGCCACGAAGAATTGAGGCAGTTCTGAAGGCAAAAGGGGTACCAACCCGTCACTAGCATGGGGTACCTAATAAAGTGGCCGGTGAGTGTATATATATATATAACAACACAAAATATATGGGTATGGTTTTACAGCTAAATTCAGCATATTGACATAAATGATAACTGCAAATCCAGTTATTTCCAGTTGTTTTTGTGAATTGCAGCCATCCATTTGCCATCCAGTCTGTAAAAATATACCTCCGATTTTTTGTCAAATCTAGTTGTACAGTCAATCGCAAAGCTCTTTCCCACTTTATATGTGTTGTGTTTGTATTTTGCGGCATTCACGCTGAAAACATATACAGTCGCTCAGTCTTTTTGCCACTCACTATGAGTAACTGCAGGCACGTGACCGGACAGTGACATCACGCGCACACCCTCTATATGCAAATTTCTCTGAAAAGTGTTTTAAACTGCTTTGAATCTCTCCTGAGGACAGGTCTTAATGCACACTTGTTTATTACTGAGCATTATATAGTGCAGGAATGTTTATCATAAACTTCTCCTTTAAAAGAAAGATTACATTTTGATTCCAAAGCTAAAAGAACCTTAGACTTTCAAAAACGTATTCACAGAATAAATGGCTCATTGAAAGCTGCCCAGCTTGCAGCGTATACAGCATTGATCAACTTCAGTGTACAGTCGGCGCGGACTGTAACGGTGACACCTGGATGCCGAGATGCAGTGGCTGTAAGCTCTTTAACTCTGAATGGCTTATTCCCAAATGACAAGGCCAAGCGTAATGAGGCATTGTGGGCTAATCAGTGGGTTCATTCAGCAGGCTCCATACATTACCCAGCGACTTCTAATTAACCGTGGGATACGGCAAAAGATGATGGCGTGGAGGAGTCTGCGAGACCCTGGGGATACAGGAAAGAGCAGTTCACACAGAGACAAGCAGATGCACAAAGGCATTTTCACATGCACACACACAGTTTGTATCTGTAGATATGGTAGCAAAACGGACACACCTCTCAAGGATGAACAAAGGTCTTTAGGAATAAAGGTTTTAAAGCACGCCGAACGCAAACATTCTCAGGGGCTCCGCCGGGTCACGGCCGTGACACGGACTATTCCAGTGCGTATCGATCTTTGAAATTTCAGCCTCTTTATCTTCAGGAATCATTTGTGAATATGCCTGTCTCAGTGATTATTTAATAGAATCCCTTAGCAAACTTGGAAGGACATGGAATACAGCTCGGGTTTGCATATTCATGTAAATCTGGCTGGTTTCCAGACTTTTTTGAGTAGTATGAAGGAGTCTGATGATGAGCCATGCCCTTGTTAGACTTATTTTTAAGATTTGGCAACTCATCTCACTGTGATTGGCCCCGTGAGGAGGTTTCACAAAAGATTCATCATTAACACAAAAGGTTAATATTTTTCCACAGACGGTCTGTGAAGGTAATCAGTGTTCACTGCATTGTTGGCCAATGAAATCTTGCATAAACAGCCGGGGCAACGTGCTCACAAAAGTGCAAGGGGTATGTGGTCTGTCCTTTCCTGGGATCCGAGCAAAGACGTCTACTATAATATGAACGCGAAAGCATTGGTGCAAAATTATGCAACTTTTCCCTCATGTTCTCTCTGTGAGCCCTCTAGTTAAAGGGATAGTTCACTTTGAAATTAATTTTTTATATGTTTTAGCTTACCTCAAGGGCATCAAATATGTAGGTGTCTTTGTTTCCACAGTTTTTTTCAATTTTTATATTTTTAGGTCAAACCGTTTTTATCTGTTAGTCATATAATGCAGGTATATGGGGTCCACCTTAAAGAGCATGCACAGAGAAGTTCAAATTAAACATGATTTAATGACTCGTAAATGTAAGTACACATTGATGGCCTAAGACTCGAAACGAGCGGTTTGTGTGAAAAAACGAACAGTTTTTTATATTGTTTAACCTCTTGTAACCACAGAAGTGCCCGCGCCCTCAGATCACTTGGACGTGGCTGTGGTTACAAGAGGTAAAAACAATATAAATACTGTTCGTTTTCTCACACAAACCACTCGTTTCGTGTCTTACGCCATCAATGTGTACTTACATTTATGAGTCATTAAATCATGTTTAATTTGGACTTCTCTGTGCATGCTCTTTTAGGTGGACCCCATAGGTCTCCATTATATGACTGATAGACAAGAACAGTTTGACCTAAAAATATCAAAATTGAAAATACTGTGGAAACAAAGACACCTACATTTTGGATGCCCTTAAGGTAAGCTAAACATATCAAAAATTAAAATCAAAGTGAACTATCCCTTCAATAGTCAAATGCATTATGTTAAATGCAAAATGAAACAGGCAATATGGCTTCTTTTTTTAAACATGATGGTTAGAGATGTGGAGTAGAACTTAGAGACTACCAAGGAAGGAGCGGTTTACATCTGATAAGATTCATTCATCAGCTGTCAGTGAACTGTGTGGCCTATTGAACTAAGAGAGCATCTAGACTCCCTTTCCCTCCCACCTCTGGGAACCAGCAGGAGAACATTGCTTTTAGGAGATCAACCTTTGCATGGTCACTTCTGTGGAATAATGTGGCTGTTCGGAAGCTCTCAAATAACTTCAGTCATGTTTAATGATGCACTTGTTGCACTTCTGTTCGTTTGCATAGTTTATAGTCACGCATTACATTAATTCACAGTAATCATGATTTATTTGTGTTGCTGTAGTGTAGCTCTCTGTAGTAGCTCTTATGTTGTCGAATTTGATTAAAATGTCTGGAGATCATTAGATCCTCAACATAGCTTAGCTAGAGAAAACAAACTCGGTATTACTTATTAAACCCGAGTAACAGACTCGACGGGGGATGGTTGACTGAAGACAGAGGTTAAACATCTGTTTATCTGTTCTTACCCCATTTAGTGTATAGCCTAAGGAATTACCCAAGGTCCTATTTTGCTTTAATAGAGCGAACTATCAACACTCACCTCTCACTTCGTCTACTCCTACAGCCAGAGCAAACTTAAGCTGTGCTTGAAATAAAAAGAAGGGAAAATTCATGTGGTTACAGTATGTTTCATTCAAACAACAGGTAATATTAATTAATATACTAAAACAGAGGAGCACTTCAATGAGAACTGAAATGATGCGTTGTCAGTAGCCTAGGAGTAGTAAATAACAAAAGTGGAACAACCTGTTGTTAGAAAAGAAGACACAGAAGGTCCGTTGTTTAAAGGAATGTCATCTTGACATTATGTTGGCTGTTGACGATCAATATTTTAACTTTTAATACCACAGAACTAAAGTGAAGCTAATGCAGACGAGCACATTAGACGAGGCATAGAGTAACACTGCCCTCTAGCGATACGACAAAGAACTGGAGTCATTTTATATCTACTGTTACTCAAAAAAGGTTCTAAATAAAATATCTAAAAATAAAACAGTAACTTAATTAATAATAAAATAAAATAAATATATATTTATAAAGGTCGGGGCTCGAATGTTGTGAATAATGCGCGAAATCTCTTTAACCAACAGGTGGCACTAGCAAACCTAAATCATTCAGGTCAATAGCATTTCGTCATCACATTTCCCTCACAGAATGCCAGTTATTCAGGTGCGTTCCATTCAACCATAAGTGGACTGCGAAGTGGACTTCACAGGGTATTTCGCCATCTTAAGTGAGATTCAAATTCGAAGGGAACGAACATGTTCAGTTCGAAGGGAACTGTAAACGGCATAGGGAATAAGGGAACATCGATACATCACTTCACAGGAAGTCTTTGAAGTCCACTTCAACTGATATTCCGTGTTCAGGGGTAGGGAGCAGTGAACACTGCGTAGGGACCCTGTCGAATGGAACGCACCAATTGTCTCTGGTTATGAGCTTGTGGGTAGAAATAGTTCGATACAGTAATATACAGTAGGGTCTAAAAGCCTGACTGAGGCCAGTTTGAAAATATGGCATTCAAATATTAATTTATAACCGTTAATAATCAGGCTAGTTTGAAGTTTTATAACCTGTAATTTAAAATGTTGGTAATAAATTTCAATTAGAAATATAAAATAAGTTATTTAATAACGTGCCATAGATTTGTGAGGATTATGCTGTTTTAAGACACAGAAGACACTCTTTTTTTAATGAAATCAAGGTGTTTAATGATCCATTATTCAACCTCACATTAATCATGATTTAGAGCTGCACGAAGAAATACAAATAGGCAATATGGTACCATGAGCTTAATTCCTTACAAACACGTGCATTGAACTCAGTTACACTAAACTCAATGAGTTCTGAATAAAACTACTTTTATTCTATTTCAGAATAGACCAACTACACGGTTATTAGCTTATACTTCCCCTAGGTAGGGAATATGTGGCATATATCTGAACCAGTATTTAACAGACTACCCTGATGCTGATTGTCATGATCACCCCCAACATCTTACACCTTTGATAGAGGATGTGGTATATCCATTATAATTAGAGATGTTACGTGACCCGCCGTGAGAATTAGCAGCACAATACAGGTCTTTAAGACAGAAATTTCAAACTTACTTTCCATTAAAACAAAAGATCATCATGTGAGTGTTAATGTCATTCCCATCAATACAAATGAGTACAATTGAACAATAAGCATCCTGCAAAAAAAGTATCCAAAGTGAGGAATGTGTAAAAGATGAGCACATAGGTGCTTATGATTTATCATATTGTGTCATATTTACACAGATGACTGCTTTGCAATACACAAATGAGCTCACACATACAGCACTATTATATATTTCCCATTTGCCTTATATAGAATAATAAATGCATTTCTTAATCTAGTAACACTGGTGAGTGAATTCATAGACTGTCTTATCATTGATGAATTACTTTAATACACTGCTATTCTATGACTACTCTAAATTAGACTTTTTCATAGCAATGTTTTACAGCTAATAAGTGAAATCGTGTATAGATATACAAGTTTCGCTCATTGTGTTCCAAAATGTCTCCCCAGTAAACAGGGAACGTTCTCAAGACTTTGTCCAACACTTTCGACTTAGGATATATCAAGTTGGCACAAATACATTATGTGTTGGGGAACTTTACTTTTAAAAGTAATGCATAATGTTACTTTCGCATTACTTTTCTCATATGGACTGGGCAGTTTTTTTTTTTGTTTTGTTTTTTCGGGCAAATGTAAAGGCCCTTTCACACCAAAAGTGAAATGAATAAGCCTCAGGCTCAAAAAAATCTCCGCTGTGCTGCAATTCTGCATCAGCTGAAGAATAGGACGCAGGAGAAGAAAGTTCAACACTCTTACTTCAGCAATAAAAACAAAGAAAAGAAACACAAATGTGATCTTTATATAAAGTCATTTGTGCTTATTAGTATAGTTGAATTGTATCATCAAAGGTCAGCAGCAAAAACACTGATTAATAAAGTGAGATTAAATACACTTTATATATATATAGAAGTATATTTCTATTTTTGAACATTAATTATTGCAGGTTTGGGTAATATTCTGAGTTTGCATTTTACTGTTTTTATTCATTTTAAGGAATACTGAATCTGTTTTTGTGCAAGTGAGATGAGTAAATACATGCTCACATTTTAGTCTATAACTAGTCTAGAATAGCCATCATGTTAATACATGATTTCTCTTAACATGAATGTCTTAGAATGTCAGTCAATAAATGGGAAAACAAAGTAACTTGTGTTATTTATTTGAAAAAGCATCTCTGATATTTTGTTGTAAATATAAAAGTAATGCATTAGTTTATTAGTTACTTATAAGAAGTAATTGATTTCGTCACTGGCGTTACTTTTAATGTGTTACCTACTGCGTAGTGCGTATAGCCTACATCATTCATGGAATGTTTTAAACAATCAGAGAACATTCAGAAATAACATTTATGTAACTTGATGGGAACGATAGCAAAACGTTCTTAGAGCATTTTCGTTAACTGGGCCTAATTGAAATCAAAAAGAAGGACTATTGCGGAAATTAGCCTAAAGGTTTTTTTTCAAAGTCTTATATATATATATATATATATATATATATATATATATATATATATATATATATATATATATATATATATATATATATATATTTACTAGACCTACTAGAACAACTATTTGAAGACAATCTTACTGAACTAATTCAGAACACAGTTCAAGTCAATAGCCTGAATAATAACACATTAGGTTAAAGTGAGAGATTTTTGAATGCAACCCTATTGCACCCTTAAAGGGATAGTTCACCCAAAAATAAAAAAGTCTGTCATCATTTACTCACCCTCATGTTGTTCCATACCCATATGAGTTTATTTGTTCTGTTGAACACAAAAGAAGATATTTTGAAGAATGTTGGTCTCCATTGACTTCCATAGTATTTTTTTCTCGTTACCAACATAAAAATATATATATATTAGTGCTGTCAAACGATTAAAATATTTAATCGCGATTAATCGCATTAATGTCATAGTTAACTCCTGATTAATCGCACATTTTTATCTATTCTTAATGTCTTTTGATTTCTTTTTGTTACATTTTTTTCTCATTTTAATGCTCTTATCAACATGGAAAAGTGGATTGGCTTGTTTAGTGCAAATGTTTTTTTTTTAATTATTATTATTGAAAATAACATTGGAATAGTGTTCAATTTCACTCTAACTTATATAGCCTAAACAATCTCTCACACAATGTAACACTGTCCATCAATAAAAGGGTGAAAGAAATACTGACGAGGTCCTGATATTGACGAGGGGTGGAGAATTAGCATCATCTGTGTTTGTGTGTGTGTTTGCCCTGGCCATCATCAAGTGGTGTTTCAGGCTGGACGTGCTGCGATGATGATAGCTCAGTTCACAACGACAAAACATACAGATCGCTTTGGTCTTGTCAATGGGACAATTTGGCAACTTTTTAAAAGTAAACTTTACATTCAGAATCTCATTGGCATCCATTTCGGCGTCTCACGCTCGTCATCCACTCAAAACATAACGTTACTATTTGGCCGGCTCGCAAGCTGAAACGAGTGTGTGCGGCACAAAACGGTCTCGCGCTGCGCTCTGAAACACCATTCATGTCAATGGCTTGCGCCGCGTCGAGGACGTTTCGTTGCTTCTTCGACCAAAGCGCAAGCGGATCTAGCTAGACCGGAAACAAAACATCAGGCACGACGCACACACTCGTTTGGGCTTGCGAGCCGGCTTTGAGTGGATAACGAGCGCGAGACGCTGAAATGGATCAGGACGCATGCCGCGTCCTGTTGCAAAAGTAACTTATGTGAAAAAACGACAAAGTTTGCTAGGACAAAGAGACCGTTAATCGCGCGATAAAAAAATTAACGCCGTTAAAATGGGTTTGCGTTAACGCCGTTAATAACGCGTTTAACTGACAGCCCTAATATATATATATATAAAATGTGTAAAAAAAAATGTTTGTTTTTTTTTCAACAGAAGAAAGAAACTCATAATACAGGTTTGGAACAACTTGAGAGTGCGTAAGTAATGACAAAATGCACATTTTTGTGGTAACTATCCCTTTAAGTACTACAGTTTTGTTCCCGCCAGACCCACAAGCAAGGTCGTGCATGTTCGTTCACGCACTTGTGTAGAGGATGTTTCTGCCGCTACACTATAAGTAATATTTTTAATGTCGTCATATAATATTAACATTAAAGCTACAGGTAACTATACTTTCCTATTTGATGGCATTTAGACAAAAGACAGGAAATTTGAACTACTTTCACAAAATACTAAAAATATGCTAAATGCTAATATGACGAGTTACAGTACAACAACATCTTTCAGATGTGCGCAAACGTCTTAAACATTCACTCTTAAGTTTCAATGAAAGTCTGTAAGTGCTGTTGTTGGTTGTCCCCTGCATTTTGATGGATGTCAATATCATTTTACTAAATCCCGGCAAGCATGACAGGGATATAAATAGTAAGTTAAAACTAACCACACCGCTCCGATCAAGTGACCAAAGTATTAAAAAAACCTGACACAATGTTGTAATCCTTTACTCTCAAAAGGTCATAGCCTAAACTCTAAATGAAGAAACAGTCGAAAAAGAGCACTGAATTGTGCTTTCACCTGAATGGCACATATATATTAGTTGGCATTGGTTTTGCAAACCTACCCTCTGAGAGTGCAGTTCTATTAAAATGATATTTGGCAGTTGCTTTTCCCATATAATCCGTCCAGTTAAAGTCTCAACTGACATGGGCCGGTAACAGTCAATGAGGAGCCAATGGGAGGCACAGATTAGTGTCATGCTCTTTAAACTAATGAATGTGAATCAAAATGATGAACGGAATCAAGAGTTCACTTCTCTGAACATTCCATTAGACACTCACTGAGGAAAGTCCAGAGAAAGTGAAGAACAGAAAAACATCGTCTTCAGTATTCCCCTTCCTCCATAACCTCCATGACCACTGTTCTGGGACCAGTGAGGATGAGGTTACTGACAGCTCTGTAGTCCATACTCATCACATTCATCCCATTAACCGCCACCACAAACTGACACACCTGCATGAGAAAAATTTAATGAGGCAAAACAATTGCAGTTTTATGTTAACTCATAATAGTTACACCCTTTTTGTACTTTGATAAAGACATAAACGTGCTGAAAAACAACATAATGAATATGGAGCATATAAACCACATATATGACACAATAAACAGATTGTAATCTCTCTCAGTGCAGTAACATGACACAATAACACCTTTCAGGAGAACGGTGGAGGAGTGCTTTTTAAAATCATCTCTTGAAGAGGTTCTGCAAATGAATAACGTTATAGCCTTTATGTCCTTCCTGGTAAACTCATAATGACACTACCATCTGAAATAGAGTCACACCGTCATCATTATCAGCATCAAATGATAAACAGCATCTGCTAAGCATTTTGTGCTTAAACGATCTGTTTTGGCATAATTTGTACTGTACATTAGTGCATGACAACAACTCCAGCATTTGTAATATCCTGCTAAGAGGAACACTCGAAAAATAAATGTTCTGGGTTGACGAAAATGTTTACATCAAGCTTTTTGACATGAGACGACTTCTAATGAAATTATGTTCAGACCAACAAACTACACTATAGTTATATGAACTTAATTTTGAGTGTAAACACATTTTTTAGGTTTACTGATAAAAATCTAGTTGTTCCAACTATGAATGGATTGGAGGCTCTGAAAGCAATTGAATTGATCTATATCAGTTCAAATTCACAGCTAAAATAGTACACGCTAAATATAACTTATTAAACAGATCCATTTTAGAACAAGATCATACTTGTCACTGGATTTAGTGCAGTGATTGCTCATAGAACTACACACAATGCTGATGTCACCACTCCCAACATAACAAGATCTAATCTTCAGCACAAAACAAACATATTCAGTAAGGGCGGCTGTCAGTGTGTTTTCGGTAGGGCTGTAATCAACCAAAGAAATCCTTAGTCGACCAAGGTCTTGTCCTGCGCGACGATTCAGTCGACTTAAAAAAAAAAAAACGGATGTTTTGATTGAACATTTTTTAAACAATTGTCAATAGAGCATTTATAAAACAACAACGAAAAAACATCGAAAATAAATAAAACTATAATAATAATACAATTCTTTGAAAATTAACTTACGCTACTTTCAAATGAGTCAAGTGTACAGATAAAAACCTATTAAGAAAACAATCTATTGAGTCAGTATGATAAAGCCGTTAAAAGAGCTGCTCACGTCTTTTGCGCGCTCAAGTCCATTTCAAATAGGCACGTGATGCTGCACGCTCATAATGGAGCAACGCGGTCGCCACCGTCGCCTACCTCCACAAAAATGTAGCCAGACAAAAGATTTAGATTTCTTGGACATTCTGTCGACTAAAGTAGCGTGAACTGAATGAATACAGCAAAACCACCTACCAGTACATCCTTTACTGAGCGCGAGCAGCAGCGCAGCCTGTAGGTGCGGTTCCCGAGTGTGTTATGTGTGTGCGCTAAACTGAGGCGCATTTAAAGTCGGGATAAAACATAGGCTAATTATATTTAGAATACAGTAATAAATAACTGCTTTATAAAGGAATAAATATCAGGGAGTAAATCATTGAAAATGTATTTCTATTGGCAAAAAAAAAAAAAAATGCGACTGGTCAACCAATAAGTAATTTTACAGTCGACCAAGACTATATCGACTGATTAGTCGACTAAACGACTAAAGTTGACAGCCCTAGTTTTCGGTAGTTTTTGTATTTCGATTTATCATTGTCATGGTAAATTATTGTGTTTGCGGAGGTTGCAAAAACTTTGTTTATGTTATAACCCAGATAAAAAATGTGTTTTAAAAATCTACTTGAGTACTTTTTTAGTACAATGCAAATATACTCAAGAATATTTTTTATACATTTTTTAGTATATACCCTAAACATATTCATGTCTGCTGATATATGATGGTAATTATCTGTACAATATTGTGAGCAGTGTATATCATAAGCAAGCATTTATATATCTGTGTTTAGTTAAATGTTTAATTAAATCTGGCAACCATGCATTTCATTAAGTTGTGATAATAGGTCCTCTGATTTACTTATTAGAGGGTAGTCCTACAATATAATATAATATAATATAATATAATATAATATAATATAATATAATATAATATAATATAATATAATATAATATAATATAATGTAATATAATATAATATAATATATATATAATATAATATAATATAATATAATATAATTAAAGGGCCCGCGAAAAGTTAATTGCGATTAATCGCATCCAAACAAAAGTCTGTGCTTACATAATATAATTGTGTGTGCTGTATATAATTATTTTGTATATATAAATACCTATGCATGCATATATATATATATATATATATATATATATATATATATAGAATTATTTGAGCTTAAAGTCTATATATATATATATATATATATATATATATATATATATATATATATATATTATATAATATAAAATATTTTATATATGAATAACACATTTTCTTAAATATATACATGCATGTGTATTTATATATACAAAATAATTATATACAGCACACACAAATATATTATGTAAACACAGACTTTTATTTTGGATGCGATTAATCGCAAATTCACTTTTGCACAGCCCTAAATATGATTAATATAATATAATATTACTTTTCTTAGTAATAAAAAGTAGTAAAATATCTATACATTCTCTTGTTCAGTTGTAATTAACTTTTAGAGGCAGATTTATATGAGCAATTAAAAAATAATTTGTGAATGAATGGACCCCAAATGCACAGATTTCAGAGGTTAATAAATAGTTTTATTTAAGAGTTTATTTTTTTTTTCCAATTAACATTTTTCAACATTACTAAACAATTTTGAAATTGCTAACATTCACCTATTAAATTATATTCAGTCCTAAATGCAACATGTTTATTAATGGAATAGCAAATATTTTCACGATACCGTTTACTCATTTTTTGTGTGATTTCATCACAGTTTCAATGTTCATTACAGTAAAAACAGCTGTGAGCTGGGCTTGCAGAATCAGACGCAGCATTATGGCCTTGGCACTGAGCACATAAACTCAGTCTGCAAACATGACCTTATTTAATGAGCATTCAGAAAAGATACAGCAGGAGTAGCGTTTTCTTTCTTTTTTTAACTCTAATGGTTCATAATTACTGTAAATTAGGGTCATGGCTTCTGAATGCTGAACTGTTAAAATGAGGAGGGTGGGCAGGTATTATTCTATCAGCCACAACAGTAAATTAGCCATACACACACTTTTAGTAGGAATGAAAGTGTCTTCACCTGGATCAGTATAAAAAACATCTAGCAAACGGACTATATTGAGGATCTCTCCACTCAGTGTACTGTATTAAGGTCAAACCTGAAATAACTGGAAAGGTTGATGAGGTTTGGATATCTCTATCATCTCTATCTCTTGGGATCATAATCCAGTAATTAACCTTATGCCAATATATTATGGCAAAACTCTAACCCTGTTTCTTGAAGACAACTTTCCCTCTAAAGATGTGGTCAGAGAAATCTATTATCAATAATGTAGTGATAAGTGAACTTATCACTTTCAATCCAAGCAGCTTTCTGTTGGTAAACCAAGTCTTGAACGTTGTGGTGAGACCATGAAAACATTGGATTTTCCTTCGCGTCGAAAATTGGCCAAAATCATGAGCACATGTCATGTCAGTGTGGGTTGAGGCCATTTACTTGATATTGGCCATAATATGGAAATATTTATTGGCTTTTTGGTTTTGCCAACATTTCAATATCTGTGCATCCCTTAAGAGTAAGATAATAAAATGTTCAATTTGGACATTTGTTTGCAGGATGAGTACGGTACCTTCATTCCCACTGCTGCAGCAGGTCCGCCGGGAATTCCACAGCCTGGACGTGGCAGGGTTTACTTCCTCTCACCACGAATCCCCAGCCCACTGCATCTCCCACAATCTGCAAACATATACATCCACATGCTAACTATTTAAGGTATCACATATATTGTACAATCCCCGCATAGAGGTGAATTTGCGATGATCAAAATGCATTTGGCACTGCTCTTTGGTTGTATAATTCTAAACAACACGATAAACAACGCTATCAGTGGAAAGCAAATCATTGAAAATTCAAATTCATGTCTTGTCCAGATACTTGACAGCTGAGGACACACATTATCAGCTTTCATGGGATCTTAAATTACTCCTGGCTAGAATCATCTCCACTGATGATTCATCTCCATCTGAGGAAAAACGTCCTCTTGCTAATTTTAGTCTTGAACTTTTTCCTCTATGCAAATGGCTTTTCTGAACCAAACATAGTTAATAATGCAATTAGATCATGGAGTCTGTGCACATTTGGCATGTGTGTGTGTGACTTACTGTGAATGTCTTCTTTATGTAAGGTCCACCAGGAGCCTGAAGTTCCTCTGGGCTCACTTGTCTTTTCAGCACTGTAAAAATATACACACAGTGTTCCTCAGTCGTGAACTCTATTCAACACATGGTATAAAAGGATCAGTTTATCTATTCACTGTAATAACAATGAGTTTGATTCAGTATTTACTTTACTCCTAATGACATAATATACTGCAATTCACAACCCTTCATTAAAAGAATTGACACAACGGCATCCTGAAACAAAACATGTGCTTCTGACCGAGAGAGAGAGAGAGAGAGAGAGAGAGAGAGAGAGAGAGAGAGAGAGAGAGTAATCAAGCTGTAATAGAAAGGTTCGTGTTTAATGAAGTAATGAGGTTGTGGCATCACTGTGATGGACTGAATTAGCACATAAGTGGTTCTCTAATCAGTTTGATCTCTTCATCACTAATGTAATAAGTGAGACAAACTCTGAACCAATTCTGAGTCACAATCCAGGGCTGCGTTCAGCCCGGACAAAACGTTGCACAACGTTTTTTAAACAGAAACGGTGATGCGTTGAACACCCCGTTCTGATGACGCAAGAGTTGCAACTATGGAGCCCGATAAGGCCATTCTCTGTGTTCTTTGTGAAGAATTTGCGGAGCCTAATGAAGTCGGTATAAATATGTGTTTAATATTACAAAGATAGCCTATGCCGATGTTACAGTAACTGCACTTGCCGCCCAGAACACAAGAGAACATCCCAATCAAGTGAAGGGATTTGTGGAAACTGAAAGCACACATATTACCTAATTCAGACTAAAACACATTCTGTTTAGCCTCACACACTAACTTTATTTGCATCTCACAATGTTTTAATAACCTATTTTCTTTCTCATTTTTAGGAAAAGCACTTACCATTATTTACTTCTATACTAAATGTCATACACTTGCAATGAAGCTAAAAAATATAATAAAGTTTAAACTACATCATTATGTTGATATCCTATATTTTTACAATAAATGACAAACATATCTTCTAATATCCTCAGTTGTTGCATATAGTGATCTGCATTGAACACATTTGTAAATTATTTTCCTTGAACACATTGTGCGAGTTCACTTTAATACCGCATGCTTTATATACATGTTGCTGCTGATTGGATTGCAGTTCTGACACACCCACCAAACAAGAGAAAACATATCTCAAACCCCGTTGCACACCGGTGCACACCGTTTCCTGGAAACATGACGTTCAACTAGGAAACCGTAGCAAAACGTTGTGCACCGTTTTGAACTGAACGTGCCCAGGTGACATATGTCCAGGTGCACAGATATAGACTGGCTTCTGATTGGCTGATCAGAGCCCATTGTACAGACAATAGAAGCAATGAATATAGCAATATAGACCTTATGTAGCCCCGCCCTTTTCAGTGCTGCGCTCGTTGTCCTTTGCCTTCCGGTCTGTATTTTCACAGCGATCTTTCATAGGCATGAATGAACTGCTCGTAAAAAAAATCCCGGTCGACATTTGTTAAGACATCTGCTTTACAATGCTTATGATAAACATTACAATGCTCATGATAACTTTTGTTAACTCTACAATAAGTAAATCCACTTCACCAGCTAATTACTCCTCCGACAGCTGATGCCATAGAAATATACAGAGCGACCGCAAAACCAGAAGTTCAAAGACAATTTTCTGCAGATGACGGCGCCCACGTTTCTCTGGTGCATTAGGTCTATAGGTTACACAGATGTCAACTGAATAAAATGATCAGAGGGAATCATTTACTATCAGAAAAAAAAAACAATTAAACGTGGCAATAATATCAAAAACTAAAAGAAAATATGCTAAAAAAACTATTAACTTCGACTAGGCAACTTTTTGGTGTTTTTGTTTTTTGTCAATGTTGGGGGCTGTATTATTGTTTTACACTGACATTTTTTTATGCCTGGTTCAAATTACACGATTTTTTTGGTCTGTTACGATAGTCACTGTGTCAGATTACGCGAGTTTGACTCCTAAAATCTTGTCGTGGACAAGACGCATGTCAGACTACACGTTGCTTCCTGACAAGTCATCGCATGCCGTCTTTAACGGTGCACGTTACAGTATGTCATCGAGAAGGCGAAACTAGTAGCAATTGACTTCCGAAACGAACGTAAACAAGCAATGGATGAAGCGGAGAGTGTTGTATTGACTATCCTGTGTTCCGAAAAAAGTTAAAAAAGAAAGAAAACCCGACAATGGACACGTTCCTGGATTGCTCGAAGAGGACAGTATGGGCTGTCAATCCTCCAAAGAGAACTTGAGGTAAAATATTGTTTTCTTATATATTTTCACTTTTAGTTTTAACGTTAGCACCATCGTCTCTCTTTTCGTTTCGCCATTTTTGAAAGTTGTGTACGGAAAAGCTTCTGTGCTCCCATTGGTCAACCTCATATATGAATTGTTTAACGGAACCGTCGTGACGACCGTTAAAACAATTAAACATGCTAGCCTTGTCGTGATGTCGTGAAGCATACGCAGACGCGACGTTAGGTCGCCCACTATGACACACTATACGAGATGATACGATCGAATCTTGCGTACTGACGCCCGTTGTCGTTTACGAATCCCCACGACACCCTACGTCAAACGGATCGTGCCAAAATCTGGCTAAAATCGTGTAATCGGAACCAGGCATTAATGATGTGAGGGTTAGTAAACGACAGGAGATGTTTATTTTGGGTGAACTTTCCCTTTAAAGAGTATTTACTGTATGTGTGTATATTCTGAATAAGAAGCACATGACCAGGGCCTTTCCATTTCCCCCACAGAGTCGCATACATGCATGAAACCGTTCACACACAAGGCCACATTCTTTTTAAAGCAGGGGGAACGGATTATGTCCGTGTGTGTGTGAGAGAGAGAGAATGAGAAAGAAAGGGAGAGACTGAATTTACAAGTTTATGTTTGGGCCTCACTATTTTTCTCTCATTCTTTCTTATTCACTTTTTCTCTCGAGATAATTTTGTTTTCATCTGATTTTGGGTGGAGAGCTAAGTAATCCCAGGATTGGATGAGCAAATTGACCAATCAGAGACAGGCAATGACACTGCCAAATTGTCTCCTTACAACACATCTGGAAAAGCAGCCTATTTCCTTCACAAATATAAAATGTACAACATGTTATAACATAAGACACTCTGATGATAAATTGCATCTTGGATCCTCTGTGTTGGACAAAGAACAGGTCTGGTTTTAACATTGGGCCTCATGGTCCCTGTGGCAGAATATGAAGCGGGGAGTTGTGCTGTGGTGAATTGAAGGCTGGGTCATGTGGTAGGAGTGGAATGCTTCATTGCAGGCATGCTTCAGACTCGCCTTGGATAGTCATGGAGGCCAATGTTCTAATTTGGTGTTGGAGGAGGATGAGTCTCAGTATGTATGTGTATAAAGTGTTCCCGTCTCTCTCTCTGCCTGCTGGCTGTGCTCCTTGCCTTTCCTGGAGGGGACTACGTGTCCTTGCCAGACTCTCTCATAACACACACACACTACGCGTGTACTACGGCTGTTCAAAAAAAACTCTGTGGAGAGTTTTTATGGGTCAGAGAGTTTACTACACACAAACACACATTTATTATTTGTAAAATCATGAGGCAGTGATAAAAAATATACTCAAGAAATAAGGATGACAACTTCAGGGGCTTGAATATATTGTGAGAAAAGGGTTAGTTTACCAAAAAAAGTACCCGTATTTACTCGCCCTTACATCGCTGTAAACCTGTCATTTCTTTTCGAGGAGCACAAATTTTTAAGAATATCCTGGCTACTCTTTTTTATTTAAAATTAATAGAAACTGGGGCTGCCAAGCTCCAAAATGAAAAAAAAAAGACAAAAAAGACAATAAAGTCGTCTATATGACTCTCTATCTAGTTTAGGGTGACCAACTGTCCTGTTTTCCCAGGACAAGTCCTGTTTTCAAATAACAATATAACAATTTTCTATCCATACAGAGGAGGCATAACCTACTTTAAATGTATTGAAATTATTAAGGTATCTTTGAGTAAACTTCGAATATCATTTGACAAGCCCCATCTGTTTGCCGGGCCGAGTGTCCTGGTTTTTGGTAACCAAAATATGGTCACCCTAATCTAGTTACATATCAATATACTATATGAAGCCACTGATAAACACAAAAACCTTTGTGTTTTGTCTCATATTACATTCAATGGAGGCGTATGTGTACAGTGAGCACTACATAAATTTAATTATAACCATGGTATTTTTCTATTGGTCAGCTTGTGGTGAGAAATGCATTTTTGAAGTGTCAGTGTCAGTGTCATTGACTGGACAAATGCAGCACACAACCTATTTACATAAAAGCTCTAGTATTACGCATTCTCATTGTATATATTGCCTGAACTACTGTACAATCCAGTTTTTCTAGAATGTACTTTGAGGTATAACATCATATGCCTTATGTCTTAACCTTACGCAATACGAAAGATTCTAGCGACAAGCAATTTGTCTGTCCACACAAGACGTGACGTGACAAAATCAAACGGAAATCACAGCCAATCAGAAGATTGTGGGTATAGCTCTCAAAACAAAATGAATAAACACATAATCAAATTCATAAATATTACAGAATTTTAACATTATTTAACATTATTTTTTAACGTTATATATGTAACATTACATATATATAACATATATAAAATACATATTGGGTGACTGTAACTACCTTTGTCATAAGGTACCTTTGTCATCATGTTTGTTCACATTCACGTGAGTTCTGAGGTGAATTATGTCAATTTCAGAATTATGTCGATATTCAAACTTTCAATAAATTATTTTAACATTAAAAAAGTACATAATCTGTATAGTATCATTGTCATACTTTTTATGCTGTTGGTTCAATGATTCTAGATATTGACCACCAAGAATCATTGGACAGAAAATGCGTCAATCAAACGGTCTGTACCATATACCCTCCCCCATCCCCCTCGTGCGTATGTCCCCTTCTTGCGCATACTCAAAGCTCGTGACCCAGTTACAGTAAGTGCAAGTCGCCCAGGTACAGAGAGAGAGGTGTAGGAGTCAGGGCCAGCGTTGAAGGAAAGAAGATATGACCTTTTGAGTTGTTTATTTTCAAAACCTACCGGCCGTTTTGCAAATCCCATATTCTACATTTAAACTACTGGGTGACCTATTCTTTTCAATACAATCTTGTTAACTCATTCTACTAGTACAAGTTAACAAAGAGAATCCCAGTTAGAATACGCCTCGTAGAATTACTGTCAACAATCAACTATTTATCTTTAATGCAGCAAGAAAGAAAACAAAAAGAGGGGGATCTTTAAGTTTTGTAGCTGAAATTTAGCAAACTGTTGATTATCTCCAGTTTGGATAAACCATATTACCCAAGTCTTTCAAGCCACATGTGGGCAGCACCTCTTTTATTAATTTACTTGATCATTAATTTACTTGTTTCACTTTTCAATTTCACTTTATTTACTCATTTATTTAATATTTACTTACTTGTATTCCCACAGGAAATGTGAACCATTGTCTATAATTTAGCAATATTCAACATTTAGGACATTTATAATTTGAGATCAGTGCGTCAACATTCATCAGAGCCAATTTAATCACTCTTAACACACCTCACACCCCAGGAAATTTTGTTGAATTGACATGAAAATGACATGAGGGTGAGTAAATGATGACAGATTTTTGGGGTGAACAATACCTTTAAAGGGCCATGAAACAGTAAACTAGTTTCAAGAAAGCTATGCTCAAAACTTTTGAGCTATAAAACTATTTAAAGCTGAAGTTCGTCAATTTTGAGGATTAAAAATTATCCAAAATACATTTTTGAGAAAATACATAACCAGCCAGTGTTTAAAACTATCTGCTTGCCTTAGCTCGATTCAAAATGTTAAGCTTGTAATAATGTTTGAGCATGTCTTTGCGTCATTACGTCACATCTGTACACATAAAGAAGGAATCACGGCTAGTCGGCTTTATTGTGTGTGAGGATGTTGGAGGTGGAGATTGATAGCCTTTTCTCACAGAACTTAATATAATTAAACTTATCAATTTGATGGCAGATCCAGAAAGGTTCACAATATATACTATCACCAGTTTGACAACAGATTCACCCGTTGTAAAATGCACAAGCCTTCGGAGTGGCTACAGAAAAAAGAGACTCCAACCGGGCCCATGTGAAAAACAAAAATGAATATTGGAAGGACATTACATGTAGTCACACAATGCTGATATTGTTAACATTAACAATTTCAGAACAAAGTATATTTTGCACTGTTTGACGTGATATGATAAGCGATCGTTAATCAGTGTGATTTACTGCAGTGCCTTTTTCCCCTTAGTTGGTTAGAACAAAAGTGGATGTTTGCGAAAAGTGACTTGTTTCCAGTGAAAATTCTTATGTTGGCCATACTACCAAAAAGCAGAAGTAGAATGATTCCAAATGCCAGTATCCACATTGGAGCGATGACTGCAGCCGCACATTCTACTCTGGATTCATCTGCGCTGTGCCATGCCGAGGTACAACTAGGGCTGGGTATCGCAACAAAATGTTCGATACTCGATACCGATATCGCATACATTGACTTTCGATACCGTTTCCTGAATCGATACCTTTTTCGAATACCAATATTATGTAACCAGTTTTATCAATATAATATTACCTACATTTTTATTTTATTTTTCAGTTGTTGACTTTTTCCACACTCAAGTATGTAAAAAAGTTTTCTATGGTTCCTAATCATTTAACAACATGTTTTCTTTACTTTAGAGCTCATTGTTTCTGCCTTATCTTAATGTTTAACAATGAAACTGAATGAAAATTAATTGAAATGCATTACACTGTCACATCTGATATTAACAGATCATCACTCTAAATTGTTATTTAGAAACATGCATTTTCTGTAAAGCTGCTTTGAAACGATATGTATTGTGAAAAATGAATTAAATCAAATATAGGCTACTGGGGGCGGGATATATGCCTCGCGCTCAGCACACGTGAAGCTTGCTGCAAAGCACTGGCAACAGAAGCCTAATTATTATGGATGTGTCGTGAAACAACAGCAAGGATATATTTTTTATCGTTTATTAATGAACAAGTGTTTAATAAGTCTGCTGGCAGCAAATATGATTATGGCGATGCTGACTCGTCATTCCTGCAGCAGTGAATGCGCGCGCCTAACGTTATATGGATCAGGTAATCAAACTATTTATTTCTAATTGTTTTGTTTAAAAGTAGAATTATTTTGACCGACTATAGACCTATTTCTCTTGTCTATGAGGCAAGTATCCCATATACTGAGTGTCGGTTCATCTGTGATGCGCTCCAGTTATTGAAGCGGAAAACGGACTTTGTACTCTCAACAAGTGTGTGTGCGCTTATCAGATTTACCGTGTTACTGGTTTTGGTGGCAAATATCCTGTCGAAAATATTGCATCGCGTGCTTCTGGTATCGAGTCTGGCACACAGGTACACTATGGATCATTTCCACATATTTTCTATCCATCTGGGTTGGGACGCTTACACGCACACGGACACACACACACTCACGTGCGACGAGCTACGTCTCTGAGCAGCCGCGTAAACTAGTGTTTTTTGCCACAGCCTATCGTGCTGCGTGCTTATTGTTTCACTGACGTTGATGAGATTAACCACTTGGGAACCGAAATTTGGTATCGAAAAACAAGACATGTTTCGATACTCGGTAGTACTCGAATCAATTCTGTCGGTACCTGAAAGTATCGAAATTCGGTACCCAGCCCTAGGTACAACTCACGTAAAGTGTTCCGCGAAAAACTGCAATTGCAAATTTCAAACAGAGATGGCGACAAAGAGGAAAACTATGGTCTGCAGCTTTAAGGTGAGGCCATGGTATTATACAAACAGGGTGAAGATGTTGTATAATAACTGCTAAAGCTAATGCTAGTTAACGCAAAGTTAAGACGCTTAAAAATAACAAGAAATAAAAATTTACCCGATTTAAAGTTGCTGTGTGTCTTTTTTTATTGTTTTATTATGTATTCAGGGTGTTTTGGCACAGAGGGGGCTTTTCTTACCAGACTTGGGGTTGCAGAGCACAGGAGGGCTACTGCTGAGTGTGGGGCTGCTGCTATAGTAACCACTGCTGCCACAACTACTGCTCATACTGCTCTCGCCGTACCGCTGACACCACCTTTATCTCTTTAGTGGGACTGACTGAGGGGAAGGAGATAGAGAAAGACAAATTAGGTTAGCTAGAGACTGTATAAGAGGAAGTGAGAGAGCGAAAAAAGATTAGTTGAAATACACACGCAACACTTCTGCACACTGAAAACACCATGATCCAACCATTTAGATGCCGTTGTGGTTTCTAAACATCCTTTTTTTTTTTCATTTACTAACTGAAAAAAAAAAACAGTCCAAAGGGAAAGATCTGTTCTCATCAGATCTGTTAAGAGTTCTCCTTTTGATGAAAAATATACCATATAGCAAACAGTCTCGTGGACACGTATACAACAATTTAGCAAGCTAAATGAACATACCATAAACTTCTAGCTCTTATATAAAGCTAATTATACTTGATACAGCCAAACACAGACTCCAACATTAAAAGAAAACCTTTATAAATATAATATAAATAAATATTAAAATGAATCAAATATTAAAAATGTACAACTTAAAAATGAAATGCAAAGAAAGAAATCAATATATTAATTAACAAGGGTCACAAAGGATAAATAAACAAATCACTTTTCAAATAGTCATATTTCTTAATGTTTATTTAATTTATGCTTAATTTATTTTAATTTGTAAGCATTTTTAAACATCAATCAAATAAACTAGCCTGACTCGCCTACAAACTCGGTCAGCCATGTTCACTTCGGTATTTCGCTCTATGGTTTCCGTTTTCGCATGGAAGTTCGATGCGGCCAAACTGGCGAACAACATACACCATAACTAGGGTTGGGTATCGTTTGAATTTGAACGATTCTGATTCCGATTTCGATTCCTTGTTTTTGATTCTGGTTCCTAACGATTCTTGATTCCGAATTCTTTTAAGAGGCAGGGTCAAAAAAGTTTAGCTAACCTTGCTAACCAACGGTCTTTCTGAAGGAGATACTCCTTCTGTCACAAATACTCCTTTTGTCACAAATTTTGCATTTTGCCGAGATTTCGTTATTTTTAGAAAAGTGAAGCCACACTTTGGACCGCCGACGTAAGCTACTCAAGTTCGAACTCGACGCTGTTATGCCAACACTTCCGGTAGATGCTTCTTCGTTGGTGTTGTTCAGCGGTTTCTTCTTCCGGTCGGCGGACTGTGAATATCGAAACTGGAATCGAAATTTTAACTTTTTGAATCGATTCCGGAAAAACGAAAGTTAGTCCCGGTTTCAATCAATACTTTATTCTCTATACCCAACCCTAATCATAACCAAACATTATGTGATTGGCTTACGGGTAACCAATGATTTTATACTTCAGACAAATCACTGATTATAGATCCATATAAAACGGTTAGTTCGAATCCTTGATTCTTATTGGTCAAGAGCTGTGCTTTATTCACGATAAAACACGGCTACGACCGCTTCACCCAACGGTTCTATTGATCGCTGCGCAACACTGCGGTTCTATGTTGTTTTTATTTGAGCTTTCATGGATTTTACACACTGGAACGTTGTTGCTGTTCACACTCGGGGACTATTTTTTCCAGCAGAAGGTAGGCTTTTAGTGATTTTACTTCAAGAAACTTAAACTAACATTGTTTTTTACTTAAATATTGTGTGGCAACCGTTTTAAAAAGCAATAAGATACTCGAGGCAAGTGCTGTATCGTCAATAAGTAACGGCTCAAGGGGTTGCAGGCACTCCGCTTCGCGTCGTGCCTAACAACGCCCTTGAGCCGTTACTTATTCACGATACAGCACAGCCTCTCGTACCTTATTGCTTACTTATGTAGCCACGGCCCTTTTCAGCACTGCGCTCGTTGTCTTCCGGTCTGTATTTTCACAGTGACCTTGCGTATTTATAAATGAAAAGCTAGTTTTAAAATCTTCCTGGTCGACTGACATTTATCTGCTTTAAACATTATAATCCTCAACTTTGCTTTAAGTAAATCCACTTCAAAAGCTAATTGCTCCTGGACAGCAATGCCATAGAGATATACAGAGCGACCGCAAAAACGGGAGTTCAAAGACAATATTCTAAAGATGGCGGCGCCCTTGTTTCTCTGGTGCATAAGGTCTATAGATAATTCAAATATGGAATAAGTACAGACAACAGTGTTAGGTAGCACTTAATTTTACAGTCCTGTTTCGTATGAACAACATACCATGTAATAATTAGATACTAACCCTAAACCTACCTCTAAAACTAGCCCCTGTACTCAATACTTTTGTGGGTACAAGTACATTGAAAGTGCACTTACAGCAAAATAATGTGCAACCCAGTGTTGTGTAGTACTACACTGATGTAGAATCTACCTGATTCAAGTCAAAACATTTAAATTCATGCACTTGTTAAGTCAAAATACACACTCCACATGACCATTTAAAATGAGAGTTCATATTTTATTCAGCTCTGAGAAGAGGAACCAGTCTCAAGACAACCTGAGCTCATTTCCTTTACTGACTCATGACGGCGTGATACTGGATCTACAGGCAAATACTGAAAAAAACATGATCTGAAACAATGTGTAAATTCAATGTGATAAATGCTAAATTGTAGCTTTATCTAGTAGTATAACACTGTGTGCTTAATTAAAGGAAAAACAAAGCAAGCACCAAGAGAATAGAAGTAGTCTTAGGTTACATTTATAATAATGACTAATACAAAATAACTCAAATGGAGTATAACTAGACCAAACAGAAGAAAAACAGCCAAAAGGGGCATGTTGTGCTTGTTTGACATGTTCACCTTTCACATACTCATCACAACAACAATAAAACACGATATGACAGATTCAGCTGACTAACTCTCCCAAAGAGGTCTGGAAACATCAGTGTGGACGAGAAACTACAACCTCCACTATTTGAACATTCATTACTTTCAGTACACAAACTATGTGAACTTCCCCCTGAGAGCTCTAGTAGCGTACATTAACACTGACAGAATGTGAGAACCTCTAAACATCATAATGTCTATTCAATACTCACCTGTCGCTTTATTCAGGGGTCTTTGTCAGCCAATACTGATACATGCAATTCATTGTAGTTTATTTGCTTGTTTATTTTACTTGCATACCATGTAATAAATCTGATTATTAAAAATGTATTATATATTGAATATTGTAAAAAAAACTAAATAAAATAAATTAACATCTTTCAGCTGATTGGATGTTTGTATACAAATATGACACTTCAAATTAAAAGCAATGTTTTCCAGATGATGCACTAGTTAGTAATTACAGCAACTTCCTTACTACACCATTAAAAAAAGCTAACTTTATTATGCACTGCATGGTTATCAACAGCTAATTAAAATGCATGAGACCACATCCAAAAGTTCATTATGTATGTGCCACTCCAAATGATCACAGTTATGTCCACTAAACCTAAAAAGCTAAATAATAAACACCAGTGTGCATGCATTCTGTGTATTTCCTTTATTATCATGGACTAACCTGAAAGGAAGCTGGTGTTTCCCCCTCAGAGCCCTGTTTGCGCAGACAGAAAGGGCTGTCCTGGTTCTCCGGTATGCTGCGACAACGCTCGTTCAAAAGCTCCATCAGTCGCCGTCGCCGCCGGAAATTCATTCTGAATTGGTAAAGCAGTCCGCCATCCACAAAGTGGTGCTTGTTAGAAACTGCGGGAATAAAAAAGAGAAATGCATAGAGAAAGACGGTCATATGTCAGTTTATTGGAATTAAAGTCATGAACTCTTAAGCCACAATGGTCTAAAACCTAGAAGTGAAAGACAGAAAATACAAAACTCAACCCAATATCCTTACTTTGGATTGTACCTTCAAGATTTTTGTTTTATTCATTTATTAAATTTAAAATATAATTCACGTTTTATTTATTCATTTAATTTTTATTTATTTTACCAAGAGATGGAGAGGTTCGCAAAACAGCAGAACAAGTTTAAGTCCCTTCTTAAGAGTTCTTATTTTTTCATTTGCTAGAAGCAGGAGAACCAGTTTAACCAAGTGAGTGTGTTTGTGTAAGAGGAGCACATGCCAGTTTTTTCTCATCCCATAATCCTACGGAGGAGTCAGAGCAATCCTGAACTCCCTTCTTGCATACTATCCCATGAGTCATCATGTTTCAAAAACAGTATTTAGTTTTACATAACAGCATTAACTTTCCCTTTTTATTACCATGTTCATTGCTCTCCCATGTTATAATTCTACCATGTCTCTAATCACAGGACCGTTATTTCACCGCAATATTTCAAAGACATGCGGCAGGAGAAGTTCACTATGACATTCCTCCTTCCACCACTACAAATAATGTGCTCACTCTGTGTGTGCATTTCCTTTGTTATCAACACATAAATTAAATAGTCTTTCTTAAAAAAACTGGGAAACTTTGAAACAAGCAAAATCAAACATATATGTTACAGACAGTAAAGCATAGTGGATGTGTATAGTGTGTGGTGCAGAGGAATGCAGATGTGTGTGGGAGAGAGTTGAGCTAATCACTTGCTCATTGTCTGACTATCACTGCATGGTTAGTCTCGCAGAACAAGTCTTTTGCCTTTCCGCAAACAGTCGGGTCCATTTTGCTGCTTATTCTGGCCAAGAAATACCCAAATAGACAAGAAGGGACCACGTGACAGACGTATAAAGTGGCTTTTATTCATTTATTCATTATTTATTTTGAATTTTGTGAGCAAACAAGCAGTGGTAAATGTATGCGAGGAGCCAATGGGCCCTATTTTAACGATCTAAAACTCAAGTGTAAAGTGCAAAGCCAAGTAACTTTGTGGGCAGATCTAGGCACTGTTGCTATTTAACCAGCGGGATAAATGACTCTTGACTTGCTCTGACGCAAATCTAAAAGGGGTTGGTCTGAAGTAGCTTCATTATTCGTGGGTGTAGTTGGGTGTAACGGGAAACAAACCAATAAGAGGGTCATATCACATTCCCTTTAAGATCATGATGAACGAGGTGCGCTTGTTCCATGGCGCAATTATATTATAACGCGCATTTACCAGGCGCGCTTCAGAATCGGTTCACAACTGAGGAGATCGATGTTCTCGTCAGGGCCGGAAAAAAAAGAGAAGTGACATTGGGGATGGGACAAACCCACCCAAATTAGCTTTGGTTAAATATGCATATAATAATTTGGGTAAATGTGTTATCTTTATGCATATTTTTCCGAATCTCCATGGACACAAACAAATGATTTGTATGCGCGTTGTTCACACTCTGTATTGTGGCCAAATAGCATCTGAATGTACGTGCCACTGAATTTAGACTAGTTTTTTTTTCTGGTCAGTGGAGCAATTGTTTAGCCTGGCAAGCCAGACCTATCAAGATGTTAGGTCTGGGAACTCACATTTGGCATACGTCAATCCGGGGAGGGGATAAAAGGTTGTCTTTCAATATCCCTCTGCACGCCATACGAGAGCGCTAACCAACCAGAGCGATGATGGCTGTGGCTGAGTGAGCCCCATGGTTTTCCCACCAGCGGAGCAAGTATATTAAACTTTTGCTGAATCCGGTCGTCAAAACTCTGAACACATCTTCCTTTTTTAAGAATGACTTAAGTGACATTCTCTTAACTCCAAGTCCGAAGTCGCGGCCAAAGCCGAATCGAAAGACCGCTGTTCGCCAGCAGCATCTTGTTTGTTTTTAAGTAGCAGGGAAATCGCCTATGGAAATCACGGCGCAGAACCGTCACAACTCTGCCGTCATTGTGTTAAGCCCACCCACCAACTCTATACACGATGTGATTGGCCTGACCAGAGTTTGGTTTTTCCACAACGAAAGTCAACGGAGAGTTGATAGACCACACTTTGCTGCAAAATATTTTTTCCTGCCGCTAGGGTGCGTCTAGATTTCTAGGCAAGCAATTGTTTTCTGGAACTACAAAATAGCACCAGGGATTGTTTGCGCCGGGACACGCCTCCTTTTTTGCACTGAACTGCCCAGGGAGTGCAAGTTCATTCCCTGCTGGTGTGCGTCAGTGGAGGGAAAAGTCTGCTTTCCGCGGGTGAAAAATACGAATGATTCATGCGTCGACGTACAAAGTCAGTTGGCTGCTCACCGCTTAGGAGTATCACCGTCACCTACCGCAGTGCTGCAGTGCAAATTCCAATCATGTTTAATGCATGTTAACTCAAAGATTCGTGAAAAAAATATAAACGTTGGAGGCCATAGATCTGCGCAAGTCTTTGAAATCCATTCTGTGTTAAGGTAAGGCACGTTATTCCCAATTATGTGTTGTGGCTGGGTTTGTTATAGGTCTGCTTGACTCTTGATGTCTTAGGCCTAATTAAACGAAGGAATTGTGGTATTCTTCTGTAGCCGACGAGTAATTTAAACCTTGTTCAGGTGAACTCAAACACAGCCTATTTATAGACTATTTGTGGATGGCTGTTTGCTGTTTGACTTATCAATTTGTTGCAATATGATGAATCCTGTAAATAGTGCTTACAAGGAAGTAATGGAGTAGTCGAATAAAGCCGTTATTTATGTTTTATTCGCACAAAAAGTAGTCTCGTCGCTCTGATAAACTTATAATTGAGCCACTGTAGGCACATGGAATATTTAAACATTTCCTTTAATGACTTTATGGGCCGTCAAGAGCCAGTCCCTTAGGCAGTCTATGGAAGGAGTGATCCAGCTCTCAGATTAAATCAAAAATATCATTATTTGTGTTCTGAAGATGAACAAAGGTCTTACGGGGTTGGTACAGCATGGGGGTGAGTAATTAATGACTTAATTTTCATTTTTGGGTGAACTAACCCTTTAACCAAGATTAAATCTGATGTCTAATTTAAATATATGCCAAAGCGTACAGTATCTTAAGCCATGTTCAGACTGTCAGTTCAAATCTGATTTTTTTTTTTTGCATATCCGAATTTCAATCAAATTACGTTTCTAACTACATACGTGATTTGAAATCCTATTCAAATTTTACTTCCAGTTTCAAACGCATTCAATTTTACTTCAGTTTTAAACGCAGTTTCCGTTTTGATCAGATTTTGTGTAGCTTTTCACTTTCTCGCCACATCAAACATATAAATGTCAGACATTGCTGCAGGAACAAGGTTGTGTTGTTGTCACACACAACTTTTTGAATTCTGAGAATTTAAAGGTGCTCTAAGCGATGTCACACGTTTTCTAGGCCCAAACATTTTTTGTCACATACAGAGATAACAAAGATAACAAAGGTGTATACTCAATCTTCATTAACAGTATCGTGTTATCAGTTCAAAAGTGTTGTGACAGTCACCTCTCTGAACTAAACTCTCTGCTCATTGTGTCTTTAAGGCCTCCTGAACAAAAGCCACACATAATGAGCCGACTGCCGACCACATGCAGTCACATTCAAACCACAAGCAAAGAAGGAAAAGCAGAGAACATGCTTTCTGGTTGTGGAGAACACTGCCATCTCCACCCTGATGAGGGGAATGAGTTCATATGCTGGTGTGTGTAGCATGACCGTACTGTACAGTGCAACTTTGGCTGGCCGTGGAACAGTGACAACAGATTTACACACACTTCTCGACACAGTGCAGTGCCGCAATTTTAGGCAGTTCTGCAATTTCAGGGGGCCTCAATGTTGACAGTTAAAGGCTGAAAGCTTGCTTCAACCCTTATCCTTTGCCCTACCGCCATGGGCAAAATGAGATAAATTCACCTCTAGACTTTTTCCACGGATCTGTTGGTTTAAAACAGCTGATCTCATGAGATGCCCTGTTATGATCTGCTTATGTGTGTGTTGACCGTATCCAAATGTGTCAGCTAAATTCAAGTCAGGGCACAAAACTTTGTTCAGCTATGGTGTGGTTTTTGCTTGAGGTAATAGCTGTATGCTTATGAACATAATATCGACACACTGATTCATTTAAGTGCAAGACTAAAACACATTCCAAAAGGCTTAACTTAATTGTGTGAAAAAGTTTGCTGTAATTTAAGGTCATTCACATTTTTATTCAAAGTCAGCAGAAATCAGACTGGAAAGGTGCTGTCAAACTGACACTGTATCAGACTCAACAGGGCACTGGTTGTGCTGCTGTGCATTATTGGTGTGTGTGTGACTGAACTATAGGTATATTCTATAGGAGGAGTCACAATGTAATGAGTGCAGGTCTACATTGGGTGTGTGTATACAGCTGTGTATTATGCATGTGAATCCTTTTGTGTAGATGAGTTTTAGTCTGTCACTGTGTTTGCCTGTTGCCTGGTTAAAGGTATGTCCATCTGTTGCTGACCATCAAAGTCTGTGCTCCTGTCAAGTCATGACTCAACAGACCCCCTTGTATTATATAATAGCTTGCATAACTTGAATGTATGTATATTTTAAAGCACAATGCATTGTATGATTAGCGAATTCCTGAAGCTCTAGGAGATACTTAGAGATATGTTCTAAAGTGAACCATGAAAATGCATTTCAACAAAACAATTGTCAGATAAATGTGTAGTATTAAGTTCATGCAGCAAACCATCAACCTAAATTTGGATTTATTCAATGTATTTTGTCTTGTTGTTCTCTATGTCAGAACTTATGTCAGTCTAGTCGGTCCATGATTTAGTGAGTTTGAATAAGCTTATTTTAGTCCTTCAAACGTTTATACCATTACAAGAAAAGTTTACATATAAATGTAACACAAAAATGTAAAGTAGTTTATCCATTAAATAAAAAGTCATAACATATTTTTCATTACACCCTGAACACAAGTGAGTGTATCTTAAGCTGCGTTCACACTACATGCGACCAAGTGACAAGATACCATTCATTTTCAATGGTGAGCGGGCGAACTTCCGGCAACACGTGCGGTTCGTGACCGTTGACGACCGGAGGGCGTAGTCCAGCAACGCAAGAAAGTTAAGAAATGTTTAACTTTATGCAAATGAAGAGCGATTTTTGCGAGCGACAACCAATAGAGAGCCTAAGTCCCTCCCCTTCCGGTTCGAACCCCCATGGGACCTTATTTCGGAAAAATATTGTATGGTAGTCAATGGCGAGAGATAACAAATATTTTGATTTCGTTTAAATTGATCCCTGAGTTACACATATGATATTTGTCAATTTAAAAGATACATTTTAAAGTCAAGAAAGTCGCAGTTTGATGTAAAACTGTTGAGATATAAGACTGTGAAAATACCGTAATTACAAAGACTACAAACCCCAAAGGCGCACATTTTCTCTCAATGAATGAAGCGAACTTTACTGAGGCTATGTCATTGTTTCTATAGTCTTCCGTTATAATCGTAAACGTTACCCGTCATGAGTGTGTTGTTCCAGACTGCACACACACACAGCAGCTGATCTCGCTCGTTGTTTCGCCTCCCGGGAGATGTAGTTCATTGAGCATTTTTCACATAAAACTAAAAGTTACTCTTCTGTTTTATGACGAACTTGCGACTTTCTTGACTTTCAAAATTATCTTTAAAATTGACAAACATCATATGTGTAATCCAGGACACAGTTCAGACGGAATAAAAAGATAAGTTACTCTCGCCCATTGACTACCATGCATATTTTTTGAAATAAGGTCCCATGAACCGGAAGCAGAGGGGCGGGACTTAGGCTCTCTATAGGAGTGAAGTCAGTGGAGCGCGTCAGTCTTCGGTGCTAAATCTGACTGAGGCAAGTTGAACGAGAAGTTCATTTTAGCAGTCAGAAACTGTCATATAATGTATGATATATATCTCCGTGTACATACAGTGGTGTTCACCATACTGACTCCGTGACTGAACCCAGATATAGACCGGTATTTGCACATTTGCTGCAGTTAAATAGCCGCGATGGCAAAGAGCACTCACTGTTTCTCGTTCATATGTAATATTATGCATTTTATGTACTGATTCCATTTATATTTAGACTTTTCCTTCCAAAATATTTGTTTGTAGCGGCAATAAAACGCATTTGTTGTCTAACATAGAGTAACATCCGTGAATGTCACTCACAAACATTACTAGGCAACCAGTAGTGGGAACGCCAGTGTTGGGGAGTAGTTAACTACAAGTAGCGACGCTACTAACTTAACTACATTTTTCAGTAGCTTGGCAGTAGCTCAGTTGCTTTTTAAACAGTGTAGCTTTTCCAGTAGCTAACTACTTTTTGCAGCAAGTAGCGGTGTAGCGCGAGCAAAAGCTACATTGCTACATTGTCGAGCCTGCACGAATCAGCACGATGCAACCCTCAAGGATATTCTTCTTCTTGTTAGATTACAAACAAATTTTTTTTGCCATTACCGCCACCTGTTGTTTAATCACGCATCTTGCAGCTAACGGTTCACTGACGTACAGAAGTGGGTTGACACACCCATATTAAGATTACATAGCAAGACGTGACGGCAGATTTGGAGGATGGAGAAACAACTAACATTTTTTTTATTGCAAGTTAACAAAACATTATAATTTATACAAAATGAGAGATCAGTGAATTATGTACACATACAAAAGAGAAAAAGACATACATGGAGCACATAAGACAGAACAAAAATAAGAAAAAAAAAGAAAAATAAGAAACAAAGACAAAAAACATGACAAAAAATAAGAGCTAAATATATCGATCTAGTGATGTATGCAGGAACATTGGTAAGTTTAAGCAATGGGATATTTTACAGATTTAGATTAGAGGCAATATTGAGATATTCACGGTAATTGTGATAGAATTGTTGTAGAAGTAGAGGCAGTATTCATATTAATAATAATAACTATAACAAAGATAAGAATAGTAGCGATAGCAGCGGTAACAACAAACAGCATTCATGATAATGAGAAACAACTAACGTTAATTACCCATGGCCTCATTTGTCCAAGTTCAATCAGTATTTTTGAAAAAATGTTCTACATCCAATTTACGTTGGATGTATATTTTGTTTTTGCTATGTTGTAGGCTATTTGTTGCAATTTTGCACTTTTGACAAACAGTCAGAGATATTTTAGTGTTGGTAATAAAACTCTTTGAAATCGTAATTGCATTGCCTTGTTTAAAACACTAAATATTTTACTTAAAACATTCCTCAGACACTTATTCAGTTATTTATATTTATAATATACGTTGTTCAATAAAAAGCAAAAGTAGTTTTAATGTAGCTAGCTACTTTTTGATAGTAACTTGTAGTGTAGCTAACTACTTTTCTAAACGGGTAGCTTGACTGTAGTTAAACTACTTAAACTTACGAGTAGCTTGTAGCTTGTCAAACTACAGTTTCAGAGCAGCTTCCCCAACACTGGGGAACGCCCTCCAGCACAGCCACTGGCGACCTGCAGCGACAAAGTCGCGTGTAGTGTGAACGCAGCTTTAATCATTATTTTCAAATAACTGAACCTTATCAAAAATAGGTTGCCTTATTGAGCTATTATTATTAAATTGAGCAACATCTGTGAATGTCATTCACAAATGTTTCTAGACAACTAGAAGTGGAGAGATGCCCACTAGCGACCTCACCGCCAGCCACTGGCGTCATGCAGCGAGAAAGTCGCTGGTTGTGTGTGCTGCAGGAATATATTTTACAGATATATTTCATCCATGTGCTCACCATGCTGAATGATGGCATGCTCCAGCAGTCTGCGTCCCAACCGTCTCGGCTTCCTCCCTGGTGGGCATTTCACCTTCCTGTATGAGCCAGTCTATGAACTCTGAGGCCACCAGTGTCCGCTCATACGTCACACCCCCTCCCTCTTCGCAGCGTTTGCAGCAGGGTGTTTTCAGTGTTCATCAACCTGTGTAGCGAGACAGTGTACTTACTTATTAGCAAGTCAAAATATCAAACTCATTGCGCATATAATGAGATCATTCACCTCAAAACAGCCTGATCTCAGAAGCGATTTTCATCAAATTAAGGTCAAAGTTCAGCAGTGCTGCTAAATATGTATGTCAAAAGAAGAGCAACGGCACTGTCAAGAAATGTAACATTCTCTGAAATTTAAAGGCAGGTCCTGACAGATAAAAATCAAACACTATCATGTTTTCCACAAAGACTCGATGTTGTCAGCACACAACTAAAGATTGCCTTAAGAGATACAAGTCTTAAGAGAAAATGTGAGTTTCTAAGAAACAACTGAAGAAAAAAACTATCACACCATGTCAGGACCATTTGAGAAGTGATAATTTATGATGGAAGCATATGCACAGTACATTTTACAAATGCAGGCCATTCCGGGTCAAAGTCGTCAAGAAAAAAAAAGATGCAGCTGAAACAGCTTGAGCAAACATCCACATGTGCCAAACAAGGGCACAAATGACTCAATATCAGTCAACATGCAGTGTCTGGTAGATGTTTGCCATGTACATACTGAGTCTATTCATGTGCCTTTCAAGGCAAACAACGGTTTCAAAACGCTTGCAGTTGAGAAACCATATATTAATGACTTATGCAAGAATTTATATGTGGCATTAACCTAGTTTTAAGCCCCCTTACTGTGTTTTCTGATAATTATTCTTTATATAGCTATTCTGTTAGCAGGTCACACTTTTAACCATATCCTGAATGCTCTTCTTACATTAAAACCACAGATCTCGTTTGTGAAAGAGATGTTTTGTTTCTTTGTCTAAATATTGCTTAGTGTTGCAGTGCTCAAGTCATGAGAAACAAGGTCAGAGGTCAACAATAAGGGTGGCCTGATGGTCCGGTCCCAGTGTGAGAGAGTTCTGGACCAGCTGATGTTACTGCCCCATATGGAAGACAATGTTTGAACTGTTTTTTTGCAAATTCTGTTTCACACAAAAAAATATTATTTTTATGCAGCAGGAATTCATTAAATTGATTGAAAGTGATAAAGTAATTTATATATGTTACTAAATATTTCTATTTCAAATAAATACACCGCCGGTCAAAAGTTTAAGATTCGGTAAGATTTTTTATGTTTTTAAAAGAAGTCTCTTCTGCTCACCAAGGCTGCAATTTTTTGATAAAAAATACACAAAAAACACAGTAATATTGTGAAATATTATGACAATTTAAAATGACTTTTTTTATGTTAATATATATTAAAATGTAATTTATTCCTCTGAAAAAAAGCTGAATTTTCAGCATCATTACTCCAGTCTTCAGTGTCACATGATCCTTCACAAATCACTCTAATATGATGATTTTATGCTCCAAAAACATGTGATTATTATGATTATTATCCATGTTGAAAACAGTTTTTTACAGGATTATTTGATGAATAGAAAGTTCAAAGAACAGCATTTATTTAATTAGAATCTTTTCTAACATTATAAATGTATTTACTGTAACTTTTGATCAATGTAACTCATCTTTGACTGAATAGAAGTATTGATTTCTTATTTATTTCCCCCAAAAATAAAATACAAATTCTTACTGACCCCAAACTTTTTAAAGGGTAGTGTTTGATGTAACAAAAGCTTTCCATTTCAGATAAAAGCTGTTCTTTTGAACTTTCTATTCATCAAAGAATCCTAAAATAAAAATGTAAAAAACAGTTTTCAACATGGATAATAATCATACATGTTTTTTGGAGCATAAAATCATCATATTAGAGTGATTTGTGAAAGAATCACCGTGACACTGAAGACTGGCGTAATGATGCTGAAAATGCAGCTTTTTTTCAGAGGAATAAATTACATTTTAATATATATTAACATAAAAAAAGTCATTTTAAATTGTCATAATATTTCACAATATTACTGGTGTTTTTTGTGTATCTTTTTATCGAAATAATTTTGCAGCCTTGGTGTAGCAGAAGCAGACTTGTTTGTAAAAACATAAAAAATCTTACCGACACTGTAGTATATATATATATATATATATATATTTTTTTTTATCAAAGTAAGTTTAGGGCCATTTAAATTGTTACCAGGTGAAGTGGAAATTGGAAAGAGATCTTTATATTGTAACATTGGATGTGATTTTTCAGTAGTTCCTTTGAGAATTATTAATCCTTATAAAAAAAATACAGTGAATACACACATTATTCATCAGTTTGTTTGCTTCTGCATACATTTTCTACAATGTGGATGTCTTAGAGTAAAGGGAACCAGATGCTAATAAGATGTTTTCGACATCTCAAAGACCTCCATTAGGGAAAAGGGAACAATCGGCAAAAACACTGAAAGCAGGAAGTTCTTGAAGCTATTTAACGTGCCATACTCCTCTTTTTGCATTTGGATGTAGTAACCCAAGCCCACAGTATATACTGAGAACGCTGGTAAACAACCCTTTTTAAAATCTCCACAACACCAGGAAGGCATAAAAAAACATACCAAGGTCGTTGACAAAGGCTAATCATGGTTGCTTAGAGACAGATCACAGAACATTCCTGGCCATTTTCTTGAAACTATTCAGAGAGAGTACCACTTACTCTCAAAAACATTTTATTTTTATGCTCCATCAGCAGAATGAGCTCTTCGGCAATAATGGGAAACAAACCAAACAAGCTTCCCTAAGAGCAAAGTCGAGCAAATACTGAACACAAGCTCAAATGTGTCCATGGTGATTATATAAAAGCACACTGGTTTGTGTGACAGATGTCTCCCGCTGGACTTCATCTTCCTGTTATGCAAGAGCAGGGTGCTGTGACATCGAACTTATCCAGGTCAGGATCGCACAGCAAATGCAAGCTGCTATTGCAAGATGGGTTAACTGCATTTGGCTCAGATTTATCTTGCTAAATATTGCAGATAGAGAATATTGCACTAAATGCCAAAAAGTTTTCCAAAGAGACCTTCACTAAGCTGATTTCACGCAGCTGCTATTTTGAAATTCAAAGCGAGGTCTCCGTTGGGAAGAATCCATAAGTGACGTTAAAGATGCTTTCCAACAGGTTTATCAGTTTTTAGACTATATTGACTTGATTTGGACAAAAACTATAGAATAAAACCTGTTGAAAGACAGACAACATATGACAACAATGTCTTGCCAATGTTCAACCAACCCGAAGCTGCTGCCGATCGATTTAAACTGTTAGATGTCAATATGCAATATAGGATATTTCGTTTCCTGCTTCTTTTTTATGTTCTGAATATATATAAAAAAATTATTTATAAATTCATAAATTTTACTGTATATAGTCTTAATCTATGAAATAAATGTATGTACATTTTTAGAATGACTAATTTCTACATTAAACACAACAATACGCCATCACATTTGTGACTCTCCTATGATTAAAGGCAACACTTCCGGTTTTCTTCCCATCGGAGCCATTTCAAAATGACAGCTGTGTGAAATCAGCGTATAGAGCTTAAATAGAAGTTATTCTACAGGGCAAAGGTTAGGGTTAAATAAAAATATAAAAGTTATGACATTTGTGTCAATTAAAAAAATCGAAGTATCATTTCACAATCCAGTCAAGGCCAATTTATGGTTTGAAATGATACCATAAAATCAATGTCATTGATACTGTTTGTATCACTGTGTATACAAGTCCGGAAGATCTGAAATGTATGCATTATACAAGACTAGTAAAACGCGCATAAATTACTATGTTGTGTTTTTTTTAAGTGATTTTTTGCTTGTTGCTTAAAACAAGCAGAATTATCTGCCAATGAGGTAAAAAATAATAATCTTGTTTCAGTTTGAATTAAGATTATTTTTCTTTCCTCATTAGAAGATAATTTAGCTTGTTTTAAGCAAAAATTCACTCTTTAAAAAAAAAAAACAACGCGTATGCCATTTTACTTAAAAACATCTTGATTTAAGATTTTTTAGATACTGTATTTAGTAGGGGTGTAACGATTTTCGAAGCTAACGAACCGGAAAAACCGCGATACTGAACTCACGATTTCGAATCGCGATACTGTCATTGCGTACCGAACACGCCCCGCCCCCTGCTACCCCGGCCCGCCCAGCCCGGCTCAATGGACCTCATGTCTTATGTATACAGTACACAATGAATTCAGTTTTGTAGCCTAACCACCATTAACACCAAATAACAAGCTCCGTGTTTTGTTACTTTCGATAATAAGCAAGGTGTAATCTTTCAGATTCTGTCTATTTGATCAAGAAATTCAAACAATAAATGGCGTTTTGCGCTCTTGATGTGACGTGACAGATCGCTTACTAGGCTCCTCATTTCAAGCGGCAGCGCCGCGCGAGTAAACGCGACCATCTCTTCCTCAGTTACAGAAAAGACACCTGAAGGTATGTTGAAAGATACAGTATACTTACTGAAAGGCATCATAACTCGTGTAATCGCTCAATCAGTGTTTCAGCCGCGAAAGACGTCAATAAAACAGCAAAGCTTTAGCTTGTCACTAGCATTATATTTACCTCAGCAGCAAGTGATTCATTGTCCACAACTTCCTATAAATGAACCTTTGCACTAAATAAATGCTCTATGTTAGCCTGTATATTATATTTTACTTAACCTGTTAATGATATCTTGATTATTTAATTTATGTTTAAAATATCTTTCATGAAAATGACAACTGTGTAAATTATTAGAGTAAAAACACAAGTTAATGTAAAAACTGCCTTATGTTCAGTTTACATGTTTTCATACAATGTGTTGTGTGTTGATTATTATATCTAAAAAATAAATGGCATCTGAATTTAGGTTAAAAGTCTAAGCTACAACATTTAATGTTATAGTAATGTGCAGCCTTCAATATAGTTCACAGCATTAGCAGATTTTTTTTAATCCTTGTGAAATGTTTAATTGTAACTGAATTAATTTAAAGACAAATACCTTTTTTTTCATTAAACCACTGTTTTAAAAAAAAACATTTTAGCTTTCTCAACCGAACTCGAATCGAACCGAGACGTCAAAACCGTGGGAAAATCTGAACCGTCAGTTTTGTGTATCGTTACATCCCTAGTATTTAGACTGGTAACAAGACAAATAATTAAGAAAAAGTAAAGAAAAAATTAAAGTGTCTTTTGATCTTGCATTTATATGCATGTAACTCTATTGTAGAAGACCTCAAAAACAAAAATGTGAAACTTTAAAATAGCATAACAGAGGCACTTTAAATATGTTACTAATTACTAAATTGATTATTAATTAAAGAAAAACTACATTACTTATTTCTCCTAATCCGAATAAGTTTGCAGAACATCACTTTTAATAGTATAAACTTAGTTAGCATTAAAAGCTAATCTGCTGATCGTAGTAAATGCTAACATATTAGAAACAGTATGTTATAAGCACTTACAATCACAGTAGCACTTGCTGTATGAGCGTAATACTATAAAGGGATAATTTGCTGTCAAATCAAGCTGAATGCACCACTTGTCACCATGATGGAACTATCCTAAAGCCAACATTAACAGAAATTCTTCTGAATTAGCATAACAACACATTAATCACTAAATCTCACACTTAACATTAATCTTACACACACACAAAAAAAAAAAACTTATATGGCACTTATGGTGGGAAATAGATATCCCATCCGTTTCAGTTAAACTTAAGTTCGTCTAAATTAAAATAAATAATTTCATAAAACTCAAAACAATGAAACAGTTCAGTTTACTTAAATATATCAGTTCAGTGAACTTGAAAGAAAAATAAAGTGCTAAATACTTATAAAAATTAATATGACTGAACTAATTAGTTGAATTTAAGTTTGTACTACTCAAACCAATTAATTATTTTGACCGTTATGGTTTACAGTGTACTTTCTAAATTATTATAACTAAAATATGTAACTGTTTAATTGTTGCAGTCATGCACAGTTCATAGCATACATAACATGCCTGGAATTATTCAAATGTTTTTGTTTTTTTTTAAATATTGTAGACATGAACATTGAAGTTCAGGGCAAGAATAAAACTAATTATTTAAATTATTATTTATAGATAGTGTGGTTTTGTTCTGAGCTACTTTAACAAGCAACAACTTGCAGGTAGAGCAGCTCCTTCTCAACGTATCCGGCTTGAACACAGCGTGCTCGATCAGCTTGAAATCTGTGTTACTATGGCCACTGTTGATTTACCAGACGGGCCCCATATGTTCAAAATCAATATGTACAGACTTGTGTCACATAAAAAACAACACTTTCACATCCTGTTTTAGTGGTGCAACTCAGTAGAGAGGAAACCTTGCTTGGTCCTCAATAATGGATTAGAAGAAGAGGAAAAACTTGATAATGTCAGCGTTTAAAGGACAAGTTTGGTATTTTACACTTAAAGCCCTGTTTTAAGATCGTTTATGATGAAATTGAATGGTTAAGATTGAAATCACAGAGTGGTCTGTGGTGTGCTCACACAAAAATCACTGCGAAAGATGCTTTCCAACAGGTTTATCGCAGTTTTTAGACTATATTGACTTGACTTGGACAAAAACTATAGAATAAACCTGTTGGAAAGCAACCACAGAAACTGAAAATTCTCAGCAGCATTTCAATCTTAACTGTTCTATTTCATCAGGTCTAAAATGCCGGAACTTGTCCTTTAACAAGTGGGTATCAAAACAAATAGTAAACTATTAATAATTCAATAACCTCTCAGAATTGTAAGGGTGTATAAAAGCACTTACTTCTCATATATCCGTTGACCTCTCATAAAAACTTTGGCTTGACTGTCTAGTGGAAAGGTTCCATCATCCTTCCTGAAACGGTAGAACAGCTTCATGTCTTTGAACTCCTTGTGTTCATCACAAACTGTGAGGACAAACAAATTCAAAACAGGTTTGTTGTAAGTTAAGTGCCGCTGAAAAAGTTAACAAATTAACAAAGACACTGCTACAAGCACAAGTCATGGTCTAAAGATCAATTTAGTTTCCTTGACAGTGTAACAATTGAGAACGAGATCATGTTTTGTTGTACTTTTTCACATCAAATATTGAAGGGATCAATTATGTCATCATTTACTCACCCTCAGGTTGCTCCAAACCTGTATGACTTGCTTTTTTTCCATGAACAAAATGTGAAGTTCTAAAACAAATCTTGGCCACTCTTTTCCATATAATGAAACTGAATGGGGACTGGGCCTGTCAAGCTTAAATTAAAAAAACAATCACCCTAAAAGTATAACAAAAGTGGTCCATTTGAAATTTAAGCTGTACTGCATGTACTGCGCAAACCAAAAGAATAAAAAAGGGTACATTGACAGCATTTGATGTGAAGAAAATGGCTTCAGATCAGTTTGGCGCACAATTCTTATTGACCATTTTATGATACTTTTATGGAGCTTTTTTTTTATTGATGGCCCCAAGCCCCATTTACTTTCATTATAACATTAGCCGGGATAATCTTCACACAGGTTTGCAACAACATGAGTAATTAATAGGGCTGGAGAAAAAAATAAATAAATAAATAAAAATAAATAAAAAATATATTTTTTAAAAATATTAAAAATAAACTATCGCAATTTTATTTTTACATTTTTTTCAGAATCATTATTAATGAAAAATTCATTTTAAATTGCTTTATTTTAGTCCTTGGTTATAGGCAGAGGAAAGGTACCTCTTTTATTGCAGCAGAGGGCCTGGCTTGACAATAAGGACTGCCCGATGAAACGAGGCCCGGGACAGTTGAAAATCACGAAAGCTTATTACTTGCACGTGTTTTTAAGCCTTGTCAATTTAAATATTTAAATATACTATATTAAATATGCAAAGAAGAACTCAATAGTTCAATAGTGTGTGAAAAAAACTCGCTTCTCAGACAGTGCGTAAATGTTAAATTGAGCTGTCTTTCACATCTTCTTGCTCTGGGACATATTCATACAAAATTACGTTAAAAAAATGCCAGTCTTGGTAGGTATCCTAGTAAACATAGTCTGCTAAATATTGTGAACGTAAACGGTTGAGAAATAAAATGCATGTGTAACAGTATATTGGATCCATGCAGCTCTTAAAGTGACAGCAGCCTAATAAACCTGCTGCTGTCTTTGATTTTAATGTTAATCAAACAAATAACTAAGAAAAAACACTCACTGCTCTTGACTGAGTAACTTTGGTAACTTTAATAAGGATTAACCCATATTTAATTTATAAGTGAAGACTATGCAAAGCATTTTACATTTGATTATTCATTTTCTCTACCTGAAAATGACTGTTTTATGTATATGTTTGAATTGAATTTACGTATATATTTGAATATTGAATATGTACTATTGCTCGTAATTTTATAATTTGTTCTTATACTACAGGGCTGTTGAATGCTTGATTCTGATTGGTTGAGAACGTTCTAAAGGTGTGCATTATTTTCAGGGAAACGCACGGCTAAAGTAGTTTCAGGCAAGTTTGAACCGCATTACAGTTCCATATCACTGCGCAGAGTTAGGATTCAATTCATAACAAGAGAAGACATGCAGCCCCATGCGCTTGATCTGCAATTTTCGATGTCTAACTTCACAATCAATTGACTTTAATAAATAAAGTATAGTCCTATCTTTAATAGGCTAAATAGAAAATTAAACTGAATATATAAATAAATTAATAGTCCTGCAGCACGGATTTTTGTAATTATTCCAGATAATATAACAAATAAATAATTATTGATAGGCTTACTTGTGAAAAGGGCTTTGTGTTTTTCATTTATTGGGTTATCTACTGTCAATTATAGAAAACAATAATGAACGAATTAATTAAAACGAAGTTAATAAATAAATAAATAATATTGACGCACATGCTTTTCTGTCTCATTATTTCAACGTCTCTCTCTCTCTCTCTCTCTCTCTCTCTCTCTCTCTCTCTCTCTAATAACTGCATTAATAACTGCATAAAGCCGGGACAGACTAGTTTAGGCCTACGCCAGTTATGAATGTAACGTTAATTTAATACTTCAGCACAGCAGCGCGTTCAGTCTGTGTTCACACAGTTGGTGATTAGTAGGACCTGCTACAGTCGATGGAAACAGTCGGTCTTCGAATATTTCAGCGAATTGTAAGTGTGTCCCCCATCATTACATTAGTCTGCTATCAGTGACTCAAACCTCCGTTATTTACTACCTCTAAAAGGACGTTTTGGAATTAGCAACGGAGGCATGGGATTAGATGCGTAAGAAATTAGTCCTACATACAAGAGCGCTTCAATGTCAAAATCTTGACAAACGTCTTGATATGAATCATCTGAACAATGTTTTGAGGTGTGGTAACTGTAGTATAAGCGGAATAATTGACTTCAGGCCGTTGAGTTATCCGAAAAATAATGCACACCCGAGGTGTAACGGCCACTCCGCTTCACGTCGTGACCGCATTACCACCTCGGGTGTGCATTATTTTTCTAATAATTCAACGGCCTGTCGTCAATTATTCCTTACTTAATTTTATTTCTGACAGTTTACTTGTCTTTAAAAATATTTGAAATATGTTAGGCTAGTCATTTTTGGTGTCACAACCAAATTTAATAATGTTATGGGTCAAAAACAACATAACACAATGGAAAAAGACAATAACTAGGTCTGTTTTATTTTATTTTATTTATTAATTAAATATTTCTGAACCACTGGGCTGGTTGAAAAAATCCTAGGTGTTGATCCCAGAGAGGGCAATATGTGTTGTATTGTATTGGTGTGGCGTCATATCTCTTACTAGTGGACACCGAGAACGAAAATTGTATCGAAATCAGAAAATAGGTGTATCATCCCAGCCCTAGTAATTAATGACAGAATGTTACATTTTGGGTTAACATTACCGCTAATATTGTAGAATACAAATATAGGAATTCAAGTCTGTGTTGGACTAAGTAAACCCACCATGGTGAATGATGCTCTGGTCAAAAAGTTTCTGCATGGTCGTGATGGCAGTATCTCTGTCAGAGGCTTCTTTGTGCTCAATTAGCCAATCAAGAATCTCCTTAGCAACAAAGCAATTCGGATAGGTGCGGAGATGATGCCTTCTGTCCTTAATCACCTTACTCTCATGGAGTCGCAGCCTGGAAAACAAGGAATAAATCAGGCCAAGAGTCATCTTTCCACCTGTTTCAGTGTGATTTCTCCATTCAGCAACAAGCATTAAAAACCTGCAACACAAAAACCTGTAACATCATGACACACTTTTTAGAAAACTGACCTCCATACCTACATTTACACAGCTATATCTTTCCTGGGCCAATTTATGAAGATTCAACCTAAAATAACTTCCCGGTTAGTCTTTAAAAATACAAAAGTTGTGTAGAACAGATGGTTGACACAGAATGGGACAATTATAACATTGAGATTAATAATCCAGTTCATTTAAACTCAAATGTGTAATGTAATTAGACTATGAGAGTTTTGTTGAAATTCATGTGCACACATATGGTTTTTGGTGTCTTTAACAGTTATTATCATGACTAAATTGTAAACATTATTATGTCATTATTATTGTGTAATTTGATCTTATGCAATAGCTTTATTGCACCTTTCACTTAATCCTCTGTGTTCGATTACATAATTTTTGACATCCGGGCATAAAAAGAGGATATGCTCCAAAAAAAGAGAAAAGAAGTGAATGGGTCAAAATGATGTTGACTTGCATTACATGGACAAAAACAGTTCATTCAAAATATCTTTTTTGTGAGTTTCGCAGAAGACCCACAGGTTTGAAACAACATGAAGGTCTGAAAATGACAACATAATTTTTATTTATGGGTGATCTGTCTTTTTAAGAGGTGCTGGAACACACATTTTAGCTTGTTTACAACCAAAAGAAAAAAAACTACTGTAAAGTTACAGGATGTTATGAACTCAATAAGTGCCAGTAGAAGTTTCCATCATATCTTGTTCTAACACTGATAGCTACGTATTCTGAACTATATTATCAGCAACGAGCAGTCATACAGCAGTTGACACAACGGCATGGGGTTGACAAGTAACTGAACACCCTGTAACAAAGACTCACATGACCACAGCAGTGTGAAGCCACTAGGTCATACTACTAAAGTGCACTTTGGCACTTTCTGACACGAACAACAGAGCAACCTGAGACACGTGATAGAACATTACCATAATAGACTGAGTGAAATGTCAGCTACGACTAGTGTTTTCCAATGGCAAGTGGTTGGCGTCTAAAATGAGGCAAATTAATGATTATGGTTTGCAGTCATATATAACTAGTGAACTAACAGTCCGATTTAATGATCAGTTATAGATCATTTCATGCTATGCATCTAGTTCTTATTTTTGGTGCAGTGTTACTGCCATCATTATTGGAAATAAAACTAAAACTGAAATAAAATCAGACTAGCCAACCCGATCTCATGACCAAAATCGTACGAATTCGACGAATGATTAAAAACTGTCTAATTCGTAACAATTCATACGACCTCACTTGTATCGAATTAGTACGATTTTGCTAAATCGTACATATTTTACGAATTGGCTAATTCGTATGAATTCGTACGAAATGACCCACCCTTACCCCGCCCCTAAACCTAACCATCACGTGGGTTTAGACAAATCGTACAAATTCGTAATTGAGTGAACGTCGTACGAATTAGACACTTTTTAATCATTCGTCAAATTCGTACGAATTGGGCGTGAGATAGTGTTGGACTAGCACGACTAGGAAAAAATGGAATCTAAACAAACAAAAATATATATATATTTTTTTTTTATTTATATATAATTTAGTTTTTGACATTTGATGTAATATATGAAATTCTTATAGTCAATCTGCATTAAATATGAAAATACTATTAGATAGTAGTAACACTAGATTATGCTGAGAAATTTAAAGCTGTTAAACATCTTTAAATTATACAATTAAATACATTTTAAATGAAATTCAATTATTATTTGGTAGCACTAAAATACTAAAATAAAAAAAGAGATTTTAAAAATAAAGCAAAGGATGATAGTATGAATGAAAACGAATGAAAACTAAATTGAAAATAAAATCTGAACGAAAAAACTGTAATAAAAATCCTGTATTGATGTGTGAGTGAGAAACTTTATCAACAATGGACAATGTTACTACAAAAATTGTCTTTAGCCCCCTTTTTATCTAGTTTATTTTAATTATTTTTCTTGTTATATTTAAAATAAACTAAACTGAAAAAAAAATTGTTAAAGAGGCACATCCATATTTCTGGAACACCATGCTGTTTATTGAAAGCCTGTCTATTAACTGGACTAAACCAAGGACTTTAAGTATGCAACGACGGTGCGTCTTTATGAAGCCCCGCCCTTTTCAGCGCTGCGCTCGTTGTGTTCAGTCTCTCGGTTTGTAAATCCACATCATGAAGGTAAAGATCTTCCGGATTTATGAATGCACCGCTAGCTTTAAAATCTATGCTTAAAACGTTGACAACTTTCGTTATCTCTACAATAAGTAAATCCACTACAGCGGGCTGATGGCTGCGTGCTTGTTTCTCAAGCACATAAAGTCTATTACTATTAATGAGAGAAAGTGAAACGCGTAATATGGCGGAATAAGTCCCGCCTACTAAATAAAAGTCATTGCATCACTGCAGTTAGTGAATCAGAACAGTCAGTGTTCTGAGATGTGCGCTCATGACTGAGGCTATGTTTACACGGAAACAATTCCAAGAGAAAACGCAAAAGTGCCGATTGCGTCATCATTTTTTATTCTGCGTTTAGACGAGCGTTTTGTGTGGGAAATTCGCGTGCAAATGGTGACAGCAAATGTCTGAGAAATTCAATGTAGTATGCACTTCAGGTGGCTAGGAGTGCATACTACAGCAACACCAAGCCCACGCTGCCAGCGTACAACCTTCACTGTCGAGCAGACTTTTGCGTTTTTACCCTTTACACGGGAACGCGAATGGTGGAGCGTTTTAAGATTTCCACTCTGGAGGGTGGTTTCAGCTTTTTGCGTCTTTAAGCCTCAAAAACGCCGTCGCCGTGTGAACGAAAGGCACATCCGATAAAATATTTTTACGTTTTCACTCGCGAGCTTTCTCGTGTAAACAGGGCCTGAACATGCGCAATGGCAAGTCCAGCCTGAAATTGGCAAGCTAACCTGATATCAGGTACACCTGAGCTGGGAAAGGGTACAAATGTGGGTCTGCTGTGACTGCCTGATTACTGATTATAAAAACCTGAGTCAGCTGTGCATGGGAAAATGGAAGTGATACCAACAATCGGCAGATAAAACTAGTTCACTGTGACCTACAATAATAGAATCAGTCCTGTGGTACAGGTATTCCCACACAACTGGGAAATAAAATCTTTCTCTGGCCCATCAAATGATGTCTTTACCTCCAGGGAGTCTGTTAGAAATCCAATAACATTATTATTATATGCACCAGACACCACATTCAGGCATATGACATCATGTACAGAACCTAATAAAACAGATGAGCTTGTAAATAACACGTTATAAGGTTGCTACATAGTGTACCACTGAAAAAATTATGGTGTCCTGTGCCGTGATTCAGCAATCATTAATCAGATGTACTGACTAAACACGTTCACTATCATTATCATAGTTCACTACGAACAGAGCAGGTGTCTGGGAAAGGACATAGACTCAAACATACAGTGGCTGTGTTTTCCAATCAGTCACATTACAAAAAAAAAAGACTGTGATCAACAGCAAACAAATATATTTTCATTAATGTGTGCATCACAAAACTATCTCCAGCATATAGATCAGGGGCCAGTTGCATGAACATATCCCTTATGTTAAGACTGTATCTTAAAGAAAAACTAAACAGTTTCTCAGTCTCATTGACTACCATAGTATATATTTTTTCCTACTATGGAAGTCAATGAGGCCAGAAACTGTCTGGTTACTGATATTCTTCTAAATATCAGAAAAAGCGGGCTGAATGGATTCGAAAATGGTAAAACCCAACTGTTTAACTCTGGGGGAGTTGTAAAATGAGCCTATTTCCAAAAAAAGTGGAGTATCCCTTTAAGTACAGTATGACCAACTAAAGCATTGGGTCAAGGGGCAGTCAGTTTCTTTCTAGAAACAAATCAGACAATCTACGTTTTTATATAACTGAGTCTGACTTGAGTTTTAACAGCCTTATAGGGGTCATATAATAGTACATGCACTTTTACAAGTTGATTGTACTGAAATGTGTGTTGGCAGTGCCTGTACACAACCATCATATAATTATAAAAATCCATCCAGTGTTTTTGTTTTAATCTCCTTATTTGTATTCCTCTGTTCTTAGAAACGAGCCGTTCGAATTTTGTGCACGTCACTAAAATGGACGGCCCTCCCACGAGCTGTCATCATTTTCCGTCATTGTTGATACACTGGAACAGAATGGTGTCTAAGTGATTGTGGTGTTCTGTTCTTTGGTGTAATAACGAACACAGCAGTCATTTTGATGTTCCTAAATCGTCACCGCTCAAGTTTTGTTTTCCAATGGAATATTCCCCAAATCATTTCTCAGCAGACTGCTTTAGAAACGAGGGTCAATATAAAGCTGGTTTTGCTAGGAAGCTGTTACTGAAAAAAAAGAATGGTACCAACTATCCGTGTCCCTGCTGCACCTCCAGAAGAAGTGAGTGTAACGTTTAATTGACCTTAATATTAATCTTTGCAAATTGCAAAAAAAAGTTGCTCATGACCCTTAACTGTAACATCAATCTGTCAACGAACTAACCTATACATCATTGAACACGTAGCGTTTGTATCTCAATCTACCCTGCCAGTATATACAAAAATAGATCATAAGTAGACATTCCCTTAACCAACCATTCAGAAACGTCCAGTCATCTTGTTGTACAACTGGTTCAAACTTGATACGGTTGCACAGATGTGTCCTCAGACACTCCGGCGGCCATTCTTTCTCCAAAAAATACCCTCAACTGTTATCAAGGCAACACTCCACGTGTGTTGTGTCTAAACCACTGATCTATATAATCATTATTATCAAAACGCACCAAAGAACAGAGGGGTGGAGTGAGCGAGGCTCATTATCATTTAAAAGCATATGCACTGAAACGACATGCTGAAAACAGAGCTGTTTTTGACCAGGTAAAATAAGTGGGTTTTTTTTTTTGCAATACTAACGAGAATTTTTTTTTAAAATATATTACAAAGTTTTCATTTAGACCATAAAGATTCATATTAACTTGTACAAAAATGCCATTATATGTGATGTGATGACTAGGTTGTGAGGCTAGTCTTAGCTGTGCAACCACCCCAGGTTCTCTTACGAGAGGTCTCTCGTATCTGCGTAAGCTAGCTAACGCTCTGGGAAAGATTCATCTTTGCTGAGAAGTTGAAGCCAAAAAATTATTCCATAATTTGAATTCATTTACAACGACAGTTCCTCTGAGGCAGACCATGAGCGGGCTAGCTAGCAGCTCATTGGTTCGATTCAGAGAGAACGAATTAATAAAAGCATACATACAATTGGTAAGTGACAAGGTTTTTTAGAGTTATGGACAAGTTTCCCGGGCACTTCCGCTTTACTTCCTGATTCTGCCAAGAACTTCCAACACAGGCTAAGTAGTAGTGTAAACATGGCTTTGGAATGGCAACATTCGACTGAAAATATTGTTGAAAATGGTGTTTTGACCATTCCGCATCCAAGTAAGGTAACATCATGGGCATGTCAATATGGTCTGTATCAGCTGAACCTGGCAACTCCTGTAGCCATGCAGCCGCCGTGCTTTGGAAGGTACTTTAGCCCATCTTATGCTTGTATTAGAGATGTTTGTATGTATCCTTGTGCTAATCTATAACAGAACACGAAGAGTAATAAAAATAAAAAGTAATCCACTCTAGCCTGCCTGCACTAAAAGCATGCTTTAACCCTTCAAAGTTAAACTGACGCTCTAGAGCGCGCACCCCTGACATATCTACTAATAGCTTCGAAATGGATAGAGGTCTTAACTTACTTTTTTTCTATGGAAAAGCTGACATTCGTCTGCGTAATAATGAGTAGACTGTGTTGACTTCCAGAATGATGAGATCCACATTTGGCGCCTTGTAGATGGTTGATGGTCAACATTCAGCAATCGACGCGAGTTTTACAACCAGAACAGCACAATATGTCCCAGAGCCATGTCGACGTGTAACACCATCAATAGTTTACTTTTTCTGCACGCTAACCAAAGACAGTAAAAGACGCTAACCGGAAGTCGTTGGCAGAGCGAAAGGCTAATGGCGGCCCGCCTATTTCACTCAGGAAACTTGTCTATAGTATCCAACATATGATTGCGTTATAGGCTAATGTTACCGGTAGCTACCGTGATGTCTTACCTGGAGATTCAACCAGATTACTAGAAAGAATATATCTAGAAACTACACCTCCGGCCATTTGGCAGGCGTCAATGCCTTACAATACGACATTTTTGTCATTCAAATACACACAATGCTCACTGTGTTTTACCCCACGCCGTCTCCGCCCGCACTACGCCCCCAACTATGACTAGTTGCCGACTGTATGTATAGAGTGCTGTTTTGACGTCATTTTGTAGGACAACTCTTTGTTGAACACAGATCTTATTTTTTGCGATTTTCCAAAAGTCTACCAGGAAAACGCACAGCTTTTTTAATCAGAGGGAACCCATGCGACGCTAACTTCCAAGTTGTCCTACAAAGTGACGTCATCACTTCGGCAATCTGTTGCTGTGATCTCATGTGAGTGACAGATTTGCTGTCCCAATTCGCCTACTTATACTACGCCCTAAAAGTATGTACTCTTTTTTGTGAAGAAAAAGTATATACTTTTGAGTGTGCAGCAAAAAAGTAGGCAAGCTTTGGGACATACTATCACGTCATCTTAACGGACTCATTTCTATCTAATTTGATTTCCTACCGTTTCAGAGCACGTTCATCTGCCAGTCGTGGGTCTTTCATGCAGATACTCTCCTCGTGTTTGCAATTTGAATATAATGATGCTTTTAAAAAGTAATGGCTAACACGTCTTCTTACAACGTTCACAATGCTGCTGCATATGCAATATAATGTGGACGACATTGAAAAAATTCATTTTCGTCCGGTTAGATACTGATAATTAATCACTCAAACCTGTTTATCTAAACCTCTCACACAGCCGCGGGACCAGCGCGGGACTCAGCGCGCCCTCCGTGTCTGTAGTTTTTTAACACTTTTTACTCGTGTTTGTAGTTCTAACCGAATCCTCGTCCACCGCGCAATGGTTTGTGGGCAATATCAGCCGGTTAGAGTACACTTCGGATTCTGACCGGAAATCAGTAGACCATCCGGGTATCTTTGAAACACTCATTTCAACATACTACGGTTTGGGACGTACTAATTCTATTTTCGAATACTATTTGCAGACGGATGGTATGCGAATTGGGACGCAGCAATTGTCCCGCCCTCGCGCCACTAAACACGTCATCGGAGAAGAGATGTCGCTGCAAGTGGAAAAAAATCATGTAACTAGTATAATAAATCCCACAATATCCCATAAAAAAGAAATGTTCATTTTTATGTCATGGTGACATCAAATAGCCACAGTGGCAAATATATCTCCTGATAGAAACGCGCTCGCTCGCAGTTTCATTCATCGAGATCGTTCTAGTTTTGATGCGTGGCGTCGGTGTCAAGCCACACCTACCGTAACTGTTCTCCTGTAACGAGGACTTCGGCCATGCGCTCCAGCTCAGCAGCCCTCTTCTGTGTGCTGTTCCCAATGCCGTCCATCTCTGACACCTGCGCTGAATATGAAATTACACCCGTGAATGTGACAAATCAACGTTTGGAGGAGAAATACGCTCCTCGTGAAACGAATTGACATGCACAGAGTGCTTAAATTTGTACTGGGTGTCCTGAACACGCCTCTCACACTGCATATTAATTGGGATAGGCTTATGATTATGACAGCTTTAATATTTGAGGTAGAACCGTCCAGAATGAAAAGAGCGAAAACAACACGGCGGCATGTGAACACGCCATCCGAAAGATTTAAAGAGACTCCATAATGTAAGACCGTCAAAACAACAGATATTGAGAAAATATTGCTTACCTTATTAATACCGATGCAGAGACTTCAAACAGGTCAGAAATTATGTGTGCAGAGGAACACCAGCAATGTCACTAATAGAACATCACTGTTGAGTTGATAACAGCTGAATCCTAGTCGAAATAACTTGTCTTTTGTGTGCCATTAAGTGCCCTCAGCCATCACATGCGTTTCCATGCATGAACCGCAACGCTTTGCAATAAATCCCACCGAAGCATCAAACACCAGATTATTTGAAGACAGACTCCGGACGATTAATTTTCTTCATTCCATTGTGGATTGTTTACTATTCGCCAGCGAAAGCACGTTACTGTCCATGTTGCAGGGCGAGTCACTATCCTCATAGGGGAGAGTCACCATGAGGGGCGGAGCCAGGGGCCCATCACTTTAAATGCCAGAAACAAAAACATGTTTTTTAAATAGCACAATATAAAGTGAATGTAACATTTTTTAAAAAAACATATGAGTTTAAACTTATTGTTTAATTAAACAAAATATTAAATATTTCAGTTTATACATTCTTTTTTGTTGCCATGCCATCATATTTGATTATCGCTGTTTTTCAAAGTCATTTTATTCTATTCACAATGGTAGTTTGCATTAAATATTTAAAATAGCTCTAAAACAATCGTAACCAATGCATACTACGTAAAATTAACAATAAAAAGTAAAAGCAAACTATATTTAAAACAAATAAAAATATACATTTTATTATGTATCTATCTATTTTGATAGATCTATCAAAAACTAAAAGATGTTGTTTCATGTCCACCTCAACAATTTCGTTTTTCTAAAGTTAGTGTTTACCTAGAACAAGAGTTTCAATGAAATATGGTACATGATGTGTGAAGAAAACAGAAAATATATCTTGGGGACTGTGTTCATCACACACACTCGATAAATAAAATGAAAGAACACATTTCAATGAAATCGTGTTATTTAGCGCCATCTAATGGACTAGTGACGTTTACACAACAACGCCGCCTGAAAACGCTCATTGGCTCGTGCTACTGTCAATCAACCTGAAATTTATCTTCCGGTTTAAATATTGCGGGAAAGTTGAGTTGCGTATTGACAACAGCACAAGTGTTTATGTTGGGTTCAGTCAACCTGGGTAAAACAATTTGATAACATGAGGACATTAGAAGAGGTTAAGCCACACTACAAATAGCTAAAGTTAAAGAAGAAGACCTGCAGCCGTCACTTACTGTCTCTCTTTTGGAGATAATGTGTCGTCGGGCGATTACTGTCTCATGGAGCTGGATGATACACTTTGCAAACACATCGAAGCTGGCAAAAGGTGAATAGTGCTTCATTTAAGGTCAACTTACCATCTCAGTAATTGTTTTAGACAGTTTTTTTAAACATAAATATGTATTGCATGCTGCATTCCCTTCTAGAAAAGAAGAAACTTCAGCATACTTAGTACGTATTACGAATTAAGTATGCTTAAGTGCACAACTGATTGCATTATATACAATGAAGAAAGAAGTGTACTTATGTGTGTTAATATAAATAGTCATGAGTCATAAAAAATGTAGGCTACTCTCTTTACAGTAAGTACAATGTAATTACCTTTATATTATCTGCAAGTACAGTTTATTTATTTTTCTTAAATATACATTTAATACTTGTAGTACACTACAAATGCACATTTAATTCAATTAAGTGCACTTCTTTTCACAAGGTGTTGTTAATGTTGATCTGTCCTGAATGATGTGTGTCCGTTTATGTTTCTCATTAGTCTTATAATCAGAGGTGATAAAGACGAGCATGCTGTTCTGTGCACTGAAGAAAAGACATACGACTTGAAAATTGCGGACACGTCAAATCTGCTCCTGTTTGTCCCAGGATGTAAAACTCCAGATCAGCTGCCCAACAGCTCAGACACCTCAACTCATGCATGCACAGGTGTCTGACTGGAAAAGTTGTTTCTGAAGATCTCATTTTATTCTTTATAGTTGATGATTATGGAAAATGTAGTGCTGATTGTGTGCATTGACAGATATGTTGTTATTTTCCAGATTTGGGGGTTTTCAAATAGTTATTGGGAGCTGAGAAGCAGAGACCAAGGTTGAAGAAACTGAAGAAACTTCTCATGGAGAATCCATATGACGGTCCAGCGGTGGGCATGCAGGAGGAGGCGCCAGGAGAGAAGGTACCAGGAGGGTTATTAGCCTGTACTCACATATATCGATGTATGTAGGATAAATCCATGGCTTGCTTTTCATTAAACAATTTGAATTAATGCACGAGACTGAAAGGCAAAAAACTACCCACAGTGAAGGAAGTGCGTTCAGCTATTCATCAGTTACTTGCGGCACGTTAGCTCTAGCTTTCTGCCTGCTTTGAATTAGACACAGAGATATGTTAGTGCGTAAGATTACACTTATCTGAATGAAGGAATTGTAGCTTTTATTTGATAGAGTTATGAAGAAGAGAGATGCGTCTGTGCACTAGCTGTGCCTGTCACAGTGTTATAGCGGAGTCAGCTAATCCATTTACAATGTGTGCACTTTTAAAAACTTTCTAGAATTAAGATAATTTATTGTGTGCATTCATTTAAATGTTTAATTTTGTATTTATTTCATCTGTTCAGTACACTATAGATGACCTTCTTGAGAGAATCCAAGCAAGTAGAGAAGAAATCAAGACACATCTTCAAAATGTTCACGCTTGTGAAGTTGACGGTGAGCTGTAACAGTTTTTTTTTTTTTTTTTTGTTTTTTCTCCTCTTAAAAATGGATCAGAATACTTGAAGACCATATTCTTACACTTATGTAGTGTAAGATTTATATCTGGATATTAAAAGTGACATGAACTTGGGTGGGTTGCTGGTAATATTATTACAAATGATTATAATTTGTAATTGAATTGTATTTTTATTCTATTCTATTTTAAGAATTTATTCTTGATTATTAATAAGGGGGATAACCTTTTTTAAAATAAGAAAACTCATTTGATTTGTGTCATTTAGTTTGTATTAAATTGTCAAAATGCCCAGTTTATGTAGAATTATGTTTGATTTTGTGTTTTATATTAAGAACACTTTAAACACTTAAATTATATTTATTAGAAATTGTTTCAGATGTACTTCAAAGTTGTATAGAGTCTGGCAACTTCTCTGCCCTAAGTAGGGGATCATCTCATCCCAGTTGTTATGTTTTCAGTTTTGTATTTTAAAAGCTAAATTGACAAATGTTTTAAATTTATGTATTGTAAACATGTTAAAGTGATCTCTATATTAATGCATTAAGCCTTTGTGTTTGTAGGTTTTTGGAGGATCTTGGATTTTGATTATGAGATGAAGCTCCTGGGTCATGTGACCCAGCTGGTGGACTCAGATCTTGGTCTTTCAACAAAGTTCCTCTCAATGTTTGTCTGGAAGAGCTGGGATCTCTTGAGCCAAAGTGAGTAAACATAAAATTAGAAAAGTGTGACAAGGGAAAACCAGATCAGATTCATCCTTGAAAAAAAAAAGAAATGTGTTTTTTTTAACAGAGCCATGATAGAACACTGTCTCAACTGTTATGGAAAATGCTACACAAGTGAAGGTCAGTCTATTTTATTTAATTAAAATGTATTAATGATAATACATTAATTACATTTGGAAGGTCTAATTTCAAATAATGAATGGAAGGACTATTTTTTATTTTCATTAGATGGTCAGGTGATGTTTGCACTGGATGAGGACAAAGTATGTAGGGCCACAGCTCAGCTGCTCCTGCAAAATGCTGTGAAGTTCAACCTGTCAGAGTTCCAGGAGGTTTGGCAGCAGAGCGTTCCTGAAGGAATGAGCACTAGACTGGATCAGCTCCAGGTGAGGACTTCAGTCAACTCAACAACACTTACACAAGCATTGACTAACATCAGTAACATGCTCCACTGAGAACGCAAGTATTTCTCAAGAAGTATGTTTGTGTCTGTTTTGTCCTTCAGGGTTTAGCTCTATTAGATCGAAGCTCTAAACCAGAGACCATCTCAATGCTCCGGGTCGAAGATTTGCCTGAGGACACACTGGAGCGAATTTAACAGACTGTTCAGTCTGAGAGAAAAATGGACACAAGATGACATTGAACCCTACATACAGTGTGTATTTTGACATTTGAATTGGTTTAAAGAGGACCTATTATGCTTTTGTACATTTTTCGACTTTCTTTAGAGTGTAAAGTTGCTGTTTGTGCATGAAAAATGTATGCGAAGTTATAAAGCATGGCCTCACACCAAATGGAGTTATTCTCTAACTTCCTGAATTCTCTGAACTTCCTGAAATGCCTCGATTTTTAGTCATTAGTTTGGGAATTTGTGGGAACAAACATGTCAGCAATATCCCTCATTTAAAAAAAGTCCTGCCTTTGGCATATGCAAAATAAAGGAGCAAGGCCTGGTTGAGTTCCATTAGTTGTGTGTTAAAACTCGACGGTTATGGTAAGGTGTGTCATATTTCCGAAACGCACATGAAGCTGTCAACGTATGGTTAACGCAATGGTCCAATCAGAGCACATTGCTGTTTTTGGACGGAGGGGCTTTATGGAGACACAAACTAAACAGTGTTACTGACAGACTTGGAATAGAGGTGCTGCAACAATGTAAAATATGTAAAAAAAAAATGTATTTTTGAATATTCAGACATCAAAGGGCATCATAATTTGTAAACGGGCATAATACGGCCTCTGTAAACTTTTTTTTTTTTTTTAAATGCAATCAAAATAATTGCTTGTTGTGTATGTTGGCAAATTTCTTAAAAAATTGCAACTGCTGAAGCTGAACTGCCCTATGGCAACTTCAAGTTTTCAAAAAATTGATATTTAAAGACATAACCCCCAACTGATTGTTGTTTCTTCAACAGAGATCTCTGTGGAGAGAAGCAGAGCACTGGAGCCCTCCTGACCAAACATGCCCGTTCATCTGTGCAGAACGGTGTTAAGGTCTACAATTCAAGAAGACCTGTAGCAATTTAACAACAAAACAAATTACTGTAAAGCCACTTGTTGCTTTTTATGTTGAGTCAAAAAATAATAAACATTATATATGTTATACTCGTATATCTTTGTGTGTATTATTTGTAATTGTATCATCTAATGATACAATAAGCCTTAAAATTACTGTGTATGTTTACAGTTGTTAAGTTTAATGTTTAAATCGTTATTTCTGCTTTGAAATTAACATTTTTGAAATTGAAATGAAGCATATAAGCTCTCTGATCATGCCAAAAGACATCCATAACTCAGATTTTTGGGTAACACTTTACAATACGTGTGCACTAATAAGCATTAATCCATGCTTAACTAATTCACAGATAATCCTGAATTAAAGTGTAACTAATGATTATCTAAGCTATTCATTAATGATTACCACATTAGGAACTAATTAAGAGTATGTAAGGTTAATGTATTAGTTCATACATTAATTGTTATTAATTAAATATGTAATTGTGGATTAATTCCATAATAACTAATTTTCTTAACTAATAGTGTTAATTAAATGTTAATTACCAGAATGAGCCAAAGCCTTGTATTTCAACTTCCAGATAATATGACAGGTACACTAATATGCATTAATACATGATTAATTCCTTCATTGTTAGTGCAAATTCATGTGCAAATCACTACAATCACTAATTGACTAGTTAATAATGATGTGCCCCAGCAAGTAAAGTCATAACATAATGATACCTTTGCAAATCATTAGCTAACGATTAATTAAAACAGACAACTGGAAGTTGAAGTGCATAGCTTTGACTAATTGTGGTAATTAACACATTAATTTACACTATTAGTTAATAAAATATGTTATAGGAATTAATACACAATGACACATTGAATTAATATCAATTCATGTATTACTTAATCTATTAATCATATAGACTCTTTATTAGTTGCTGATGCAGTAATCATTAATTAATGGTTTAGTTCTTCATTAGTTATACATTAACTCATGATTATCTGTGCATTAGTTAAGCATGAATTAATGCATATTCAGTGCACCCGTATTGTAAAGTGTTACCGATTTTTGTTTATCAAATGTTTATTTGTAACTAAGGAATAACACTACAAGTTTAAAAAGCTTGCATTACAGCGTAGTTTAAGAAATGTTAAGGGTGTTTAAGAAGGTGAAATTAGAGAGAGGGTGTGGAGAAAAATGAGCAGTCTTAAACTGTAAAGGGGGGCAGTGAAAAGTAAAATGCGAAAACAAGAATACAACTTGATTTACATTGTTGCAGTTGTTGAAAGGTCAAATAAAATTCTACTTATAGAGGCTTATCTGTGTTTTTTTGCTCTGAAAAGGAAGTCCCCTGAAAGAAAAAGCTTTCAAAAGACTTTTCATTTTAGATTTTCCACCACAGGATCATTGTAATTGTAATGAAGGGCCGAATTTATGTCACGTCATGAACTGGGTGTCTAAAGTTTTGCATACTGTGCACAGACCTATTATTGTAGCTATATTTGCTGTATGTGCTAACTTAACTACTGTAGCTATTGCATAATTTTTTTAATGAGGCATCAAGAAAGTACCCTTGTGAAGGGACACCATTTTAAATGATTTGAACATGAAGAGTTAAAGAAATACACAGACTAACAGGAAAGGTGGTCTGCCACATCCTTTTGACATCATCATCTGCAAGACCATCAGCCTAAAAGTAATCATACCATTTAACAGAAGTCTGATGTCCACACACATCTCACAATATGGTAATGTACATTTTCTAATTCTCAATACAAGTTAAATGTTAAATGATCTAAGTTTGATTGGATTTTCTGGAGTGTTCATCTGTCATATTGTCAGTATAATATTTCCTTCCCTCTCTAGTCTCTATATTTTGAAATAATGACATTTTTGCACTCACGCATACATCCTCAGATTCTAAAAATGCTGTCATTCATGGTCATCTTGACCGTCGTGCTCCACACCTGTCTGAGTGACGTCCTGCACCCGTCTCAGCCCTGCACTAAAGTGAAGAACCAGAACGGTTACAACACTTTTCTTAGCCGACACCTACGCAAGGACATCCCAAATGATCTGAACAAAAAGAAATGGCAGAAGTTCATTTCAAAACTTAACAGCTGGAAGAGGAAGAAACAGTCTTTTTCCGCTTTACTGAATCAAAGAGAGTCATAGCTGTGTGTTCATCAGGCGGAAAGATGTATAAGGGCAACCTCTGCATCAGCAAGCAATCTATTTCTTTTTTCACTGTTGAGCTCAACAGTATGAAGAAAACAGTCAAAAAATGTGCAATTTCACAAACAACATGTTATTCTTGCCTGTGATGAGATTGACAACAAATGTTTACCTGTTCATTTTGATGAAAATACTAAAAATAGTAAACCAAATAATAACAGACGAGACTGCAGTAAATTTAAGCTGAAGGCAAATGCAACGTCTGCATATGCGGAAGTGTTTCCCTGGCTCTAAGGTAACTGCTGACAAATTACCTGTAGATTTTCTTTTTCAGCATCTTTATATTCATTTTCTGTAGAACCATTGATGCAATTGTTGATGAAAAATATAAATAAACATGATTTATAAAACTCAATCTCACTTTTATGTTTTAGCATGGTCATGGTTTCACAGGACATCCAGGATAAATTTAGTATTAAAGGTGCAGAAAGATTTAAAAAAAAAAAAAAAAAACGCTGTTGAAAGTGGATCAAAACGAGCACCACAACACAAATGTAGCCAGTCAGCAGTAGGGGGCGTATACACTCACCGGCCACTTTATTAGGTACCCCATGCTAGTAACGGGTTCGACCCCCTTTTGCCTTCAGAACTGCCCCAATTCTTCGTGGCATAGATTCAACAAGGTGCTGGAAGCATTCCTCAGGGAGTTTGGTCCATATTGACATGATGGCATCACACAGTTGCCGCAGATTTGTCGGCTGCACATCCATGATGCGAATCTCCCATTCCACCACATCCCAAAGATGCTCTATTGGATTGAGATCTGGTGACTGTGGAGGCCATTTGAGTACAGCGAACTCATTGTCATGTTCAAGAAACCAGTCTGAGATGATTCCAGCTTTATGACATGGCGCATTATCCTGCTGAAAGTAGCCATCAGAAGTTGGGTACATTGTGGTCATAAAGGGATGGACATGGTCAGCAACAATACTCAGGTAGGCTGTGGCGTTGCAACGATGCTCAATTGGTACCAAGGGGCCCAAAGAGTGCCAAGAAAATATTCCCCACACCATGACACCACCACCACCAGCCTGAACCGTTGAAACAAGGCAGGATGGATCCATGCTTTCATGTTGTAGACGCCAAATTCTGACCCTACCATCCGAATGTCGCAGCAGAAATCGAGACTCATCAGACCAGGCAACGTTTTTCCAATCTTCTATTGTCCAATTTCGATGAGCTTGTGCAAATTGTAGCCTCAGTTTCCTGTTCTTAGCTGAAAGGAGTGGCACCCGGTGTGGTCTTCTGCTGCTGTAGCCCATCTGCCTCAAAGTTCGACGTACTGTGCGTTCAGAGATGCTCTTCTGCCCACCTTGGTTGTAACGGGTGGTTATTTGAGTCACTGTTGCCCTTCTATCAGCTCGAACCAGTCTGGCCATTCTCCTCTGACCTCTGGCATCAACAAGGCATTTCCGCCCACAGAACTGCCGCTCACTGGATGTTTTTTCTTTTCAGACCATTCTCTGTAAACCCTAGAGATGGTTTTGCGTTAAAATCCCAGTAGATTAGCAGTTTCTGAAATACTCAGACCAGCTCTTCTGGCACCAACAATCATGCCACGTTCAAAGTCACTCAAATCACCTTTCTTCCCCATACTGATGCTCGGTTTGAACTGCAGGAGATTGTCTTGACCATGTCTACATGCCTAAATGCACTGAGTTGCCGCCATGTGATTGGCTGCTTAGAAATTAAGTGTTAACGAGCAGTTGGACAGGTGTACCTAATAAAGTGGCCGGTGAGTGTACACTTACGATGGAGGTGGAAAGAGAGAGGGCAAGAGGGAGATTTGAAGAAAGACTACAGTAAGAGAGATGGCCGAGAGACATTATAACAGAGAAAAAGTTCGGTGGAATATCACTGGAAAAAGATGGGTTATGATAGCATGGGTTTCCCCAAACTGCCTTTGCGCAGAGTGATTTTATTTATTCGGACCAATCACAGAACGGGGAGGGAGCAGCAAGACAATAGCGACGTGCACCCGTCAATGTTAATGAGACGTGGTCTGACGTTAGCCAGGCTAGGGTTATGATCAGGCGGGAGCTTTTCCAACAAGCAAGTCTAATAGTCTGGAGTTCACCCAACTCTGAGTTAAAACTTGAACTCTGAGTTGACCTACCCTGAGATGGGAAACTTTGAGTTTTCGGTTACAGAACAGCTGAAATGAGTAAGATTTAAAATAAATAGGGATTTAAATAGTTTGAGACAAACAGAGGTCTGCATATTTCTCACCAGCAGCATGACATTTTTTTTAAAAATTAAGCAACACAGCTGCAGCGGACGATGAGAGAGTAAGTTTGGGAGAAAATAGTTGCTTGAGTCAATGCGTAAGTTTACAATTTAAATAGTGTTGTTGGGTGTAATTACCAAGCAATCTTAATACTGTAATTTAGTTAAAGGGATTTAAAATAACATTTTTAAAAGGTATATTTTTAATGTAACCTTCTTTCTCTACACACCGGGTCACACTAAGACCCATGAAAAGGTGGGTGTTGATCCGCTTGCAAATGAACCCAACACTGACCAAAGACATCTAAAAACTAAGGATGTGATGTCATGTGCGACCATAAAATGTCCAACCATAAAAAGGACAAAATTCCCAAGCAAATCTGTCTTTTCTCGTCATAGTTGCAATGTTGCCCATTACAGATTAGTACAGGCATTGGAACCGCATTATCTTTGTTTGTGTCTGTGACGGAGAAGTTCCTGGTGCTTTTTTGACTCCTTTACACGTTTTATGAGCTCTTTGTGAGTTCTCAGCAGGTAAAAATACCTTCATGTACACATATGCAATGACCGTGTTTAGCCCAACACACAGCATTGTTCTGTTGCAAAACCCTTATGGAACAAAAGTATATAAAAATATACTGCAAAATATAATACAATATATTACATAAAACATTTCCATACATGGGAAAAAAAATAGTCTTTATATTTTTCAATATACTGCAATATATGCATTGACCAAAAATAGCATTACATGTACTATTCACAAAGTTTTATCCTTTGTTATGTACATATATTTCACATACATGTTCCTATATACATGTGAATATATTTATCCATATATGTGTGTTTATGCTCCATGCATAAATATATCTGCAATATTACACATGCGGTACCATATCTCATCACATATACATCTATATATATATATATTATGATACATTAGTAAATATATTGTCACATATTTTTCAGTATGAAAAGTGCCAATTCCTTACGTATTATTCAATGTATTGTAATATATTAACACAATATATTATTTTTACAATATAATATTTGTATATTTTCAAATATACTGTTAAACCTATAATATATTGATCATTCAAATATGAAATATACTCTCACTAAAAGATTGTTAATTTCTTTTTAATGCAATTATCTAATCAGCCAATCACATGGCAGTTGCTTAATGCATTTAGGGGTGTGGTCCTGGTCAAGACAATCTCCTGAACTCCAAACTGAATGTCAGAATGGGAAAGAAAGTTGATTTGAGAAATTCTGAGTGTGGCATGATTGTTGGTGCCAGAAAGGCCATGCAGTCTATTTCACAATCTGCTCAATTCGCGCCAAACTGATTCTGCCCGGACAACTATGCACTTACTTGTTTTTTCAGGAACACTGTTGAAGTAATTTGAAGCACAACCAACTCTACTCTGCCCCTGATGTTTCATCAAGTGTCCAGTGCCTCCACAGCTGATGATACAGATACATAAACTATTTATTTAATGTGTTGAGACTGTTTTCAATAGTTTAAAAGAGTTAGTAAAATAGGAAAGTAAAAGTTAAAACTTTATTTTTATTAAACTTTATAGTATTTATTTTGTATTAATACATCACTTCACTGTATTAATTTATAATGTAACATTATATGACATTTGTGTCAATAATCGCCAAGCACATGTGACTCCGTGTGGTGGGAGGGGGCCCCAAAAGGCTCAGGCCGACACGTGGAGAGCAGCCTTATCTGATGGTGTTGGACATTTGAAATAGTCCACTAAGGTTTAATTGAAATGTAGCAAACCTTTCTCCACTGTTCCAGTTAGAGAAGGTCCCCGACATAAAACTGGGCCCTGCAATGCCCTAATATGCTGTAAGCAACTAACATCATAAGCAACTAACACAAGTTCTGTTGTTACCTGCATAGTTCAACAATTTTTTTTTTTTTTTTTCCCTCTGAAACCATAGTTTCATGTCATCACAAAGTTGTGGTTGAAACTACAGCTCTCGATCTGTGGTTAAAAGCTAGTTTCATGTTAGTATATGGCATATGGCCTCTTTTTGTGAAGAAGTCTTCAGATACCATTTTCGTTTTTTTACATCAGTCTCCCAAAGTTGTGTCAGAGTGCACTTTCCCCTCACTTCCTAATGAGCAAGTCTGCACATCTGAGAAGAACAAAGAGCTGATGACATTATTCTTTGCCGCCAGCTACGTCAAGACACACCAACTGATCTGGAAAATAATAACTTTATTTTATACTTTACTTTATGGTTTATTGACAAAATCAAGACCAGAAAAAGGATGATATATAGTCTTTTCTTCACTTCAATGAAAAGCCTATCAGGGCAACCTCTGAGTCCTGTGACCCTGTGCCCCAATAGCTTATAACTGATAGGGCCACTGTGTTTTCCTTTTGTGCTACTTTAAAGTCAAGTCAAAATCAATGTTCAAGTTGTTGGTATTTTGTTTTATTTTTTGCTAAATAAAACCCCATCTTCCAGCGAATGAGTCCTCGCTTCATCTCCTGATTCCTCACACCTGACACTATGTGTTGAATATCTGCAAACCCTTAATTTTGATACTCCCCTTATGGACTGACCATAAGTAACTTTGCAAATCCTTAGGAAAGTACGTTATGAACTATACTTCAATTAAATTTTAAAGCTTTAAGTAGGCCTATTCTTAAATAATGTCCAAGTATATATTTTTAATGTCCAAGTATATATTTTTAGTTTATTTGTATGTAGAAAGTATACTATAATATCAATGTACTAATAGTACACTATAAAAATTGCTGGGTTGTTTTAACCCAACTTTGGGTCAAATATGGACAAACCCAGCCATTGTGTTACATTTTTTAATTACATTTTTAACCCAATCTTTGGGTTTGTCGATACAACATTAGACCCAAAGTTGTGTTAAAACAACCCAATTTTTAGAGTGTAAACTTGTGTTACTGCTTGCGACTAAATTATTCCACTTTATTATATAAAAAAGTATGTTTAAGTGCATAAGTGTAGCAGTAGTAAAACTGTGCAGAACTAGTTCACAGCTATGTTTCTCATTTGTACTGCATATGTACTACAAGTGAACCAATAAGTATAGTATTTTAAAGGGGGGTTGACTGCGATTTCACTTTTTTATTTTAAATAGTGTGTAATGTTGCTGTTGGTGCATGAACAGTATCTGCAAAGTTGCAGCGCTGAAAGTTCAGAGATATTGTCTTTTAAAAATCAGCAAGTAAAATTTGCCTACAAAAACAACTGGATTGGGACTACAGCTGGGTATACATCGCTAACCCACACATTTGCATCAACCCCTCCCTCCGGAATATGCAGAAAAGAGCATGCGCATATTTCAGCAGCTCCAGCAGCTTGTCAAGTGTTGTTCACGAGCTGTCAGGTCTTATGTCTTCGAGCTTCCCACGGACGCTGTACTTCGTCAACAATGAATACTATTTATGTTTGATTATGTTCCTGAAAATGACGATCGTAATCTAGCTCTCTGTGCTGCGCATTTTACGGAAGACAGCTTCCACGAGTTCAACACCGGATTCAACAAGAAACTGTTACTAAAACATGAAGCAGTTCCGAACTTTAAAACAAGAGGCAGCAGTTGTTGGGCCACAACCTGTAAGTAGGCTAAGACTTCATCATTTTAAATGTATTTGCATGTATAATTCCCGGCTGACAATAAACGTGAAGTTTATGAAAAATAAGACTTTTTAAAAATGAAAAACCACGAATTCATGTTATATTGCACCCCATAAACACAATCATGCAAAGAAAAAAGGCAGTCAACCCCCCCTTTAATACTACTACTGTACATTACTTTGTACAATACTCTACAGTGCACTTTGAAGTAGGCCTAAACTCGTTTAACATTTTAAACTGCAAGAATACTTGTATGTATTCTTTAAATGAACATAACATCACCCTTTTAATTTACTTTTTATATATTATTTTTACACTTTAAGTATACTATGTTCCTATTTATAATTTTTTTTGATACTTGAAATATAACTACTTTAACTCTTACCATTTGAAACATTTTATTCTAGCTTCATCCTTTTTTATCGACACTTGAATGTTTTGTTTCATAAAAAGGCAACATTTTTAACAAAAAGAAAATCTGCACAATTATTCTATTTTTAAATATAAATATTAAAATGACCTCTGAAATTAAATAAAAGACTGCAAAGAAAGATTAGACAGCCCACTTCCTGATGGCCTCATTTAATCGTAAACCACACATCTGACAGAAAGCATTTGACAGCATTTGACTAGACTAAAATACTTCTCACAAATACCATTTGTTATCTACTTCATCCTGTTATGACAATAGTACTGCCGAATATCCTCCTGTAAATATCTAAGGATTTGTGTCTGCTTTGTGTTCTTATATTTAAACACTACTGCTGTTAGTGTTACATCTTCCAATACATACCGGAATGAACACAGCACACTCAAATTTCTCTGGTGTCAAAATATCGATAGTGAAACCTAAACGTTCAGTGCATACAGAAAAAGGCCGATGATTTAATGGACCGTCTGTGTGTGAAGAAATCTTGTATCATGTCATGAAACTGAAAGTTTAGTGTACTGTGCATTGGCCTATTGTATAATCTTTGCACTGTATTGGCTGCTATTGCTTCACAATTATATATAAAACACAACATATCAATTAAATTAAACTGAGTTAAAGAAAGACAAGATGCTTAATAAAAAAAGAATGATGGTGTCCCACTTCCTGTTGACTTCATAATGGGCTGCCCATTTCTCATGCAAGACCAGAAGTGAACAGAAGTGAATCAGTAAAGATCTGACTGCGACTGTTGTGAAAGTACACCTCTCACAAAATGGTAATGTACTGTTCCTAATTATGCATTGAATAGATATGTAGGCTATGTATAAGAGATTGTGTAACTGTTATATTTTCTACATATCACATATGCAACTTTGTTCACATTTTTGATTTTATACAAACATTCGTAGGTTCTAAAAATGCTGTCATTAGTGATCATCTTGAATCTCGTACTCCACACCTGTCTGAGTGAGATGGACATCGTGCACCCGACTCAGCCCTGCACTACAGTGAAGAACCAGAATGGTCACAACACATTTCTTAAGCGGCACGTACGCAACGACACACCAACTGATCTGAAAGCAGAGAACTGGAAGAAGTTCATTTACAAAATCGGTACCTGGGACAGGCCAGTTCAGTCATTCTTTCCCTTCAGTGAAAAAAACAATGTGATAGCTGTGTGTTCATCAGGAGGAAAGATGTATAAGGACAACCTCTGCATCAGCAAGAAGTCTTTTTCCTTCATCACTGTTTACATTGACTGTAAGAATAAAAGTCAAAAGTGTCGAATGTCAGAAACAGCATGTTATTCTGGCCTGTGATAAATTTAAAAACAAATGTCTCCCTGATCATTTTCAGGCGAATAATGAAAAAATTCAACCAAACAATAACAAACCAGACTGCGGTAAACTAAAGCTCAAGTCTATTTATGAGGAGTAGGCTACGTGTTTTTCCGGCTACATTGTATTGTAACTCTGCTCATTGGTTTAATCAACCGTGATGTATTGTTCTCTTTTAAAATGTTTGATTTTAAAACTCTGATATCATGTTTTAAGTGTATGTTACATGGGTGAATAAACTCTCTGCAGTGTGATATGCGTTATTATGTCATGTAATTTTTTATTAAAACAATATATAAAAACACATATCTGTAGCCTATTAAAGAAAAAAATATTTATAAACATATTTGGAATGTAATTAAATAACAAGTACTTTGGGTGCCTTGTTCATTATAGTTATTTTCTTATATTAGCAACAAAACTTAAAGGGGACATATCATGCAAAATCCACTTTTTTAGCCCTTAAATGCATTTTGTTGTAGATTTGGAGTGTTTATAAGTACAGAAAAGATGAAATTATTCTCTTCAGGTGCTTCGTTTATATCTTTATATTCTGTTTTGGTCATATTTTTCAACCTGTTCAGTTTTTTCTGTTGTCTATGATGTTTTTTGATCAAGTACGTCACCGTATTTGCAGCGGAACTGACAAATAAGGACATTGGCTACCGGTCCAACACTACGAGCAATCCACCATTATTATTTCTCGCTCCGAGTTTGTAGTCCAAGCTCAATGATGCAGAAGTTACGAGAGGGCTAGTCAAAGTGACCTGAAGCACTTCAAGGATCCCCACTTCAACAACCTCAGCCAGTATACAGAAGGGTTTGCCGATAGACTTCTATCATTTAGCTGCTGTGTTTTCTGATGCTTTCTAAACGTAAGTTATAATTTTATTATCAATACAGATTTTTAGTGGTAAGATCAGACCGCAGTCATTTATCTTGTCAGTGTGCTTGTTTTAACAAGAGAAATAGTCGACTTTCACTAATAACACAACATAGTTAACTTACATACCTGCCTCCATATGAAGACGGATCGTCGTCATTATCTTTTTCAAATCGCTCGCTCTGGCTCGAATATGTAAGGCTTGGTGGACAAGTCTTCCGTTGTTGACATTTTGTTAACGTGTGAATAAAAATGTTCTTTGAAGCTATAGTAATCGTATCTCTTATCAAACTACAATAATGGCCGAACGAGAGAGTTGAACCTGAGTTGAACTGACCGTGAACTCAGCGACCTGGAAAGCAGGCGGGGTAAGACGGTACGCCGTTTTATTTAAAGGGGCCGCATTGAAACGACTTGCTCACAGAAGCACATCAGAAAAGGGGTATAATAATGAGGAATTCAGACCCAAGCATTGCAGTTATGGTTTATATAGACCACAAATGTATGATTTATAAGTAAAAATAAATGATTTAAAAACATGATATGTACCCTTTAAAAAACATCCAGTTTATTAGCAACACCATGCACGAGCGTGAATCCCGTGAATCCCGCGATATCAATCTTTGATCTCACAGGTGTCTGACCCACTTCGAAAACCAAAATCTGTCCGGCTTGCCTGCTCTTTTTTCACTCCTCCCCTCACTGCAGCCGCCTACTCTCGACATACATTTCAGGCGAGGCTAGGCGCATCTTAAACAACCCAATTGCCTCTCTCATCTACTACGCGATATCAAAGTTTGATATGTCTGTCATTGGAAAGATCCAAACTCTAGAAAGATCCACGTGGTGTCATGAATAATTAAGAGACCGTGTCTTCTTATAAGATAAGAAAACTCAGTAGCCTATCATTAATAATTATGAGACACCAATGAGTGATCAACGCATGACGTGGACACGAATGAAGATTTTAAACCCTGCAGGAAGATGAAAAAAGCGGCAAAAAACTAAAATTGAAACCTTACTATTAAATCTAACAGATGCTAACATTGTCTTCAATGGTGTTCAACTCACATTTGTGCGAAAATTTGGTTTGGAGTTTCGTGACCCTTTAAAGGAAAATGTCTTCTTTTTTGCAGTATTTAAATAGTTAAAAAAAACAGGGAAAATTAACATTAGATGTTACCATTTTTATGGAATTTCATAGTTCTGATCAAAATGTCATAATGCTGTTAAATTCTACCTTTTTTTTCTTTAAAAATAAATTTCTTTTTACAATGTATCTGAATAAATGTAAACAAGACATGTCCTGATTAGCTAATGATCCGATATTCTTGATTGGATCACAGTGATCCATGTTATGCCAAGTGTATAGAGAGCCTAAGTCCTGCCCCTCTGCTTCCGGCTCATGGGACCTTATTTTTGAAAAAATATGAATGGTAGTCAATGGTGAGAGACAACTTATCTTTTTATTCCATCTGAACTGTGCCCTGAATTACACATATGATGTTTGTCAATTTAAAATAAAATTCTGAAAGTCAAAAACGTCGCAGTTTGTCATAAAACAGAAGAGTAACATTTAGTTTTATGTGTAAATCGCTCAATGAACTACATCTCCCAGGAAGCGAAACTGACGAGCAAGATCCGCTGCTCGTGTGTGTGCAGTCTGGTACAAAACACTCAGGCATGACGTTACACGATTATAACGTAAGTCTATAGAAACAATGACAGACATTAGCCTCAGTAAAGTTAGCTTTATTCATTGAGAAAAAAATGTGCACCTTTGGGGTTTGTAGTCTTTGTAATTACGTATTTTCACAGTCTTATACCTCAACGGTTTCACATCAAACTGCGACTTTCTTTACTTTAAAATGTATCTATTAAATTGACGAACATCATATGTGTAATTCAGGCACAATTCAAACGAGATCAAAATATTTGTTGTCTCTCGCCATTGACTACCCTACAATATTTTTCCGAAATAAGGTCCCATGGTGAGTCGAGCCGGAAGGGGAGGGACTTAAGCTCTCTATTGAGAATGAGGAGTTGACGTCATTGTACAGAGCCCCTCCCCTTTCCGCCATGTTGGTTGGATTCCCACGCCAAAACAGTATTGTTTACGTGTGTTTTAGCTCGGTAGTAGAGGAGGTTCTCGCAATTCCGCACTGTTTCACCATGCCTGGAAGTCACTGCTGCGTTAAAAAACTACTCCAGTAACTCACACGATGTATATGGAAAACATAGGAACAATGGAATACAGTTTTTTAGGTTACCGAAATGGACACAGCATCAGGGAGAGTCTCTGACCTGACGAGGAGACGCCGGATTGCTTGGTTTGCTTTATTTGCTTTTTTTTTTTTTGCTTGGTATTGCTTGGATTGCTTTAGCCTTTAGCATAACGAGCATATGCAAAAGTGTTGTTTGAGTGCCTGTTCATTACTTTTTTATTTCATTGAAATAAATGTTTGAAACAACTTGATATGGCTTAACAATATTTATTGAGAACTGAAATATATAGGCTACATATATATATTTGGACAACATAAGTTTCATGGACATCATAAGTAATAATAATGAAATAATAATACTGTTATTAGTGCAAAAGAACAAATATATTGATGCTGCTTCTCCAAATACAGCTGTTTTGCACTCTGTGTGAGTTTGTCCCTTTTCTTTCGCCTTATCTTTTTGCATTGTTTTACTTTCTTCCTTTTTTCTCGTATTCTTAGATCCGTCTCTGTCCTGCCAAAATAATAAATGTGCGAAAATTTAAGAGCTCTGGAATGTTTAGTCGTGTCTATGGGTTCTAAAGGCGTTGCCCCTGGTAAACGATAGCGTCTCCTGCCATCATGGCCGACCGGCTCAGACCCCGCCCAAATCGGCACGTGACTCCTCATTCTCAATACGCAGTGTGTCAGCCAGATCGGCCAACATCTGGTAGCCTACACGTTGATTCCACTAGGCCCAGATGTGGGCCAGATGTGGTTGCTGGGAGGGCCCTTAAAATTATTAATTTAAATTTATGTTTATGTTATTATGAATTTAGGTTCTGAATTCATAATACAAATACTTAATTTGTCAATCCTTTCAAATAATAGATTCAATGTTTTCTTTATATATGAATCCAAATAATAGTAGTGCTGGCTAATCTGCCAGAAAAAGACCATGAGTCATCCTGGCTCACAATTAAAACTGGGAACTGATGGTGACGTGTCATAACAAGATTCAGACTTTTGGTCAAACACTTGAAACTCAAAGAGAGAAATAGCTCCACACTAGATGAAGGAGAAAAAAAAGCTTTGTTCAGCTAAAAGAGGAAACAAAAAAGACTGTCCAACGAAGGGCTTCGCAAACGCACACGCCAACAAAGTAGGTCTGCAACATTTCGGTAAGTAAACATTAAATCCAATCTGCTCAGTTTTCTTTTTAGGGAGTGAACACGTGTGCTCCACAGACGCCAGCAGAGCTGTGGTTAGCATGCTATTTTTAGATGACTATGAGTAGGGACCACTTGAGCATTATGAACTGACTGCTTTGAGAAACATCTACTTCTTTCTCTCTTTAGGTCTTCAAAATGTTTCCTTTTTTGATATTTTTGGCATTTGTTTTGCCTCAAAGTCACTCACTGGATACAAACTTTAAGCCTTGTATGCCAGCGAAGTACAACAACGCTCATAATGTTTTCCTCAAGCGCCATATTCCTGACGGGGTGCCAAAAACGTGGGACCAGAACGCGTGGGAAACTTTCCTGAGGAAAATTCAAACGTGCAGCAGACCGACGCAGTCGTTTTTCCGTGCCAGCGAGAAACAGCGGGTGGAAAATGTGTGTACTAATGCTGGGGGCAAGACCCTTTCCGGTAACCTGTGTATCAGTAAAGAAAAATTCTCCTTCGTAACTGTGCGGATCGATGTCACTGATGGCGCGTGTGGGATCAGAAACATGCGCAATGAAACCAAACACATCATCCTCGCTTGTGAAGAGATTGGAGATGCCTGTCAACCGGTCCATTTCGAAGGAAACCCCGAAAGCAGAGCGCCAAGCAATAACCAGCTGGACTGCGGGGCTAAGGGGAGCTCGGGGACTAAAACAACCGTAATGAACGTACTTTCTTTTCTGTGTACTTTGGTAGTGATGATGGTTAACGTTTTGTAAGACTAGTGCTACGCATAAAGACCTAAAAAGGCATTTGATTTAGGCTATTTATGTGTTTGTAAATTTCTTATGATAAAATTAAGCTTTAAAACATGTTTAATAATTGTGCATAAAAATAATAAACGAAATACTTTTGAATCAACCATAACTGAATTTGTTACCACGTTGCCATAACTTATTCTTCTTTAAATTTCTTCTTCTTCTTCTTCTTCTTCTTCTTCTTCTTCTTCTTCTTCTTCTTCTTCTTCTTCTTCTTCTTCTTCTTCTTCTTCTTCTTCTTCTTCTTCTTCTTCTTCGTTCATTTGTTATGGGTTTTTAGAATTGTGTTTTTTAGACTTTTTTAGAAGTTCATGTTTTGTTCTACGACAGAAATTATAGGCTACATTTTTTTTTTAAGCCAACAAAATGACTAGCTACAGGATGTGAGTTTACCTGACGAATTTGTAGCAAATTATAAGCACTATCATTTGTTCGTAAATAAAAACGCTTTCCTAAAATAAAAAAAAAAAGTGCAATCTTTTTGTTTTGGGCTAGGGGTGCCGATTAATCCAATTTCTGTCTTTTAAGGTTTTTGTGAAACAGGTGGTTTTTCTTTTAGGAAGTTATGGTTGAACAGAAACCATAACTGAGACAACCGATGTGAAAGAAAAAATAAATAAATCATTAAAATGCAGAAGTGATATGTTGTGGTATTGGGAAAGTAATTTAACAAATAGGCCTAATTGGGTCATAAATCTTTGGTATCAGGTCAACGTGAGGACATGTTAGCCAATAACACATTTGTGACAACAAAATATGTAACACTGTAATTCCGGTCACAATTGATCCTCACCTCCTCTTCTTCCGTTTTAAATCTAGCTGCTATAGTACAATGAATTGTTTGTTTTACTCATAAATTAGTCAAATTTTATTTCATATTTGCCGCCAGAGGGCTCTTGTGCTCCATGTAGGTTATAAGTCTACTCAACAAACTCAACAAATTGATTCAGAAGCTGCAATACAGTCTCATGAAGATGCATATCTATACCACGAGTGTCATTTCTCGTGGCATTTATACGCCAAAAATGGTTTCTGCGTGTATATGGTACGCACTAAAAAACCTGGGTTAGGTTTAGGGGGAGGGGGTGGGGAGTTCGTGCATATTATACGCCAAAAAGTGCGTATCATATGTACGCAAAATAGCGTGCCATATACACGCAAAAACTGTTTTTGGCGTATAAATGCCACGAAAAATGAAATTCGTGCCATAGATAGGCTACTTACTTTCATGAGATCGGGCTGGAACCAGAACAAAACAGTCCTTAGATTTCAGAAACAGTCCCAGATTTAGCTGCTTGATTTTACAAGCAGATATAGCCTACAGCAGTTGAGTTGTACTAAGAGTTGTACTAGGCCAGTTCTTGTTAGCTAAGGGTGTTTTGATATATACCCTACACTAGATAGATAGATAGATAGATAGATAGATAGATAGATAAGATAGATAGATAGATAGATAGATAGATAGATAGATAGATAGATAGATAGATAGATAGATAGATAGATAGATAGATAGATAGATAGATAGATAGATAGATAGATAGATAGATAGATAGATAGAATAGATAGATAGATAGATAGATAGATAGATAGATAGATAGATAGATAGAATAGATAGATGATAGATAGATAGATAGATAGATAGATAGATAAATAAATAGAATAGATAGATAGATAGATAGATAGATAGATAGATAGATAGATAGATAGATGATAGATAGATAGATAGATAAAAGTATTTTATTATTTAGTTGGTTGTGGTATTCTATAGCCCTTCATCAAACTTTTCAACTCATAGTCCACATCAGATTGTTTACAATCAATGCATAAATCTCAAAAAAGTTAAAATAAACCCAGATTAATATCTGTGTCTAAATTCGTATTGGGTGGCCAAGGCAGACTGCAAACTCACTCTGTAAAGGCGGATTTTGTGACCATCCACATAATGACACTAGTGCTCAAATTTAATCACACAGCACAAGACAGATTTTATATAAAACTATATAAGTATCATTGAGACTTCAGACACAATGTTGTACATTTTATTTGCTGAGATACATTTGATGCATTACATCCAAAGCTGCACCAGTCTTCAGGAGAACTTCCTGTTCATTCCCTGTGAGACTGCACTGAACAACTATCAATCAAGCCTTAAGCTCTGGCAAGCTGGCACTAACTTCAGTCAATAGGTCATGACACAATTATGACATTAGGCAAATCAATACATGAACACACCAGGCAGAGCCAGTAAATGTAACAATTGGTTTTGAGGAGAAAGGAGGAAAGAATGAACTGAAAGAATGAGTGAAGAGTGAAAGGCAGGGGTGTGCTGAGGGGTAGAAAAAGGGTGGAGTGTTGGAAACCGGGCTTGCACTTAAATTGAACTTTTATAGCCACAGAAAAGCAAGAAAATAAGAGGTTTGTACACTAAGGTGAGAGGCTGGGAAAAGCCTCTTGCTTTTCTTCCCATGTCGTTTTGTATAATTATAGTTCGAATTTTATTGTCAAATTACACTATTTATTACTTTTTAATGGCTACTTATTACTATAAGGCTTATGGTGAGCTATAAATGTAACTATGAACAAACACATAAGATAAAGAAGTTGGTACATGTAAGAGCAATGATGAACTGACTCTGTGCTTGCAGTTCAATAAGTGAGTCATGATTCAGTGTTGATTCAGTAGTCATTCAGATTTTAAGTATTTGATTAATTAAAATAATTGACTTATAGTTCTTGTTTGTTCATTAACTGTACCGATGAACCTTTACATACTCTTTAGATGACTGAAAGCTGCAGAAAAATGTGGGTGGAAGAGTTCATTTATACAACATTTTGGATCTAAATGAAGGCACGAGGACTCATAATAAAATATCAGACTCAGAAATCCCCACTTAGAGAGACAGAATGAAAGAGAGGAAGAGATCTACCATACATTATAATTAAATTGAATGAACTCATGTCAACTGCCTGTTTTATTGGCATTAGGGGCGAAAAATGTTTTACAAGGACTCTTTACCACTGCTGTAGGTAATTAAACATCCCTGTTTGTTCTTTCTGCATTGTTCTAATATAAAAATGTCTTTCAATCTAACTTTCAACCTCCAGACTAAAATTAACAGGGAAAAATAAACAAGAAACAAATGCTTTGGCACAAAAAGCGGCTAACATGGATGCCTGATGTGCCAGTTGTAACGCACACACTCACCGCAGCAGCCTCAGATGACTCAGGTTTGTTGAGGTAAAAGAGTTCATTTTATGCAGCATTTTGGATCACATTCAACAAACAAAACTGGAGAACATTCACTCTTGTGTGTTGGATTCTGAAATGCCCCTTTTCAGAACAAGGGAAGAAACAGCCCGATAGTAATTGGTGTCATAGGACACCAAGGTCAAAGGTCGGGTCAAGTTCAGTGCTTGAGTGGCTGTGGTTTGCCAGAAGTGTGACCAAGAAGAAGGTGAAGAACATTTACAAGACAATCAGCGTGTGGGTTTGAGCCGAGAGTTTTATTCAGATGGAAACAGGATGGCGATCCAAAGACAGTAGGAAGTGATTTTAAAGATAAAAGGCCAGCCAATAACATGTAGACGAATGTTTGGCTATTGCCTCACCGGTCCGAGACTGATTTGACTAGAGACTTAATGATTACAGGGGAGAGAGAGGATGTGTGTGTGTAAGAGAGACAGAATAAAGGAGGAGGGAAGGGGGAGATGGAAAGTGGAACATTTTGATAATGAGCAAAGGGTGGACTGAGAGAGAATGAACAACACATGGGGTGGAAAAACGGAGGAACATGATGTAGAGGGAGAAAGAAAAAGTAACAGCTTGATTGAAGAAATCATGTGGTTCATGTTAAATTTCAGTTGGGATAAATGGATATACTGTAAGAGGTTATGAGTCAAAGTAATCAGACATTATCTACTTCTTCACCCAAATTAATTTAGCTTCATCCACACTATAAATCGTCCCTTAATCGGATGCTTATGTGAGTGTTTGTGTGAGCAAAATCGAAAGAGAATTATTAAAAAGTACCATTTTTAATGTTGATGACGCATAAGAAACAAAAGAAAAGGAAGTTTCACATGCAATTCCACGGTTTCACATGTAATCGTATGGGTTTCACATGGGTTTCACATGTAATCACATTGGTTTCACATGAGGGTATGTTCCAAAACCACATGTTTCCCATGTTTAATATGTGCAAAGCACATGTGTTGCACATATTTCACATGTTAAATTTCACATGTGCAAAATCATATGTCCACGTTGTCACATGGGATCACGTGTTTTTGCACATGTGAAACTCGTGTGGTTTTTCTGTAAGGGAATGAAACCAATTTTTAAAATCTTTAAAATTAAATATTTCAAGATATAATGCATTATTAATTCATAAATGTCAATAAGTTGTTGTGGAGTGCACAACATTATGAAATTTTACAACCTGAACTAACCTTGACATAAAAAGTGAAAATTAAGTGAAAATGTTAATTTTAAGTGAGCTATTGATCTTTACAAAAAACTAAGAGGTTCTCAGGGGTCCCCACTTTGATTGCTTTATTTTTTGCATATTGGTTGGACGACTTATATATACACACACAATTTATTATTATTATAATACATATTATTATAATAATATTATTATATAAGGACAGTTGTTTCTTATATTTCTTATATTTTTTATTATATATTTTTTTGTTTTTTATATTTTATGCCCTATCAAATTAAATATCAAATATAAAATTGAAAATAAAATTGTATAAAATTTAATACAAATATAATTTAATATTCAAAAATATTGAAATATTGATATTTTTTATTAAATATCAAAATTAATTTTAATACAAAAATGTAAGAAATGCTCATCGTAGAGGGTGGTTTCACGTAAGTGAATAGCCTTTTTAATGTTTTTATGAATAAATGAATTAGATGAAAACATGAGCATCACATCATTGACCTATTTAGTCAGTGTGTGTGTGTGTATGTGTGCAGGTTTGGCTACACTTGTGAGAGTCAAATGTTCTCACAAACAGTGAAATAAGTCGAGAATCAACTTGTGTGGACTTTTGAAGTGGTCTTTACTTCTTAAAAGGCTGTTAAGCTTTCAAACTAATAATGTTGACAGGACGGCGTGAGGTTTTGGGGGCAAGTTAGGGTTTTGGAAACACTGTATAAAAATCATTGTGTTCTACATAATGAAACCAACATACAATATAAGTGTGGCGTCATGGATGAGAGAAGGTGCAATTGCATGTGGTGTTCCAGGCGTAAGCATGTATACCAATGTGCTGGTGGCATGTGTTTGGGGTTATGCGAGTCCCTGGAGTGAGTATCACTTACCCTGCTGAGCTCTTGGCAAGATGAGTGAAAAGCAGAAAGAGAGAGGAACGAGAGGGAGGGAAAGTGAGAGAAATGTAAAATGAAACCCTAATTCCTCTTTCAAAGTGCACAGAAATATTTATGCCCTCATTGCCAAGCACCTCTCCTTATTCCCTTCAACTCTCTCTCTCTCTCTCTCTCTCTTCTCTCTCTCTCTCTTTCTCTCTCTCTCTCTCTCTCTCTCTCTCTCTCTCTCTCTCTCTCTCTCTCTCTCTGTCTGTCTTCTTTGTCTCTCATCCCTTTCTCAATCTTTGTCATTCCCCATTGGGCTTTTGATCTCTTTCTCTCACATATTCTTTCCTCTTTTCACCAGGCCCGAACAAAGTAATAAAAAATGACCTAAGCACAAAAGAACAAAAGATAAGTGGGTGGGAATGAAAACGGGTAAGGCGAAAGAGGGGGAAAGGGGGATGAGAATAGAAAGAAGAGCGTGAGGGTGTTCGGTGTCAAGGGCCACCCAGGACAGGCAAGATGTTGTAAATGTAACTAGGACACAACAATTTAAATGCTTTGCTAATTTCCCATTTCACCTGTTTTCAAATCACCAGTTTGTCCTTAGGTCAAACGTGTGTTTCCTATGCAAGAATGCTTTTATCTTTGAACATTTTTTTTTTTGATGGTGGGCACAACCCACTAAGTGTCTTTTGACTGGGGTATTTATATGCCGTTGATAACTCTTCTTTCTACCTTACAGGCCTGCAGCTAACAAGTCATATAGCCTACAAACAGCAGTGGACGCCGTAGAGGGGAGATTAGAACAACGATAAGATGACAAATAGCTCCATTGATATGAGAGTGTAATGACTGTCGTCTCTTGTTGTACGAAGAGGAACATGTGTGGACATGAAGCTATTGTGTGAACACAATCGGCAAGGTGTGTGATGTGTGACGCATCGCCTCGCGCTATCTCTGTCAAGTGCTTGTAATACAAGCGTCGCGCTTTGTACACATTCAGAGAGCGACCCGAGCGCTACATTCCTCTCTGTGAGAGGGAGAAGTAAGTCAATCCTACAATAAGAAACACCTTTGTGTGGGATGTTTAAAACTAATAATTGTAAAACTTAAGTGTGTGGGAGGCTGTGAGTAGAAGTATTTTGAAGCGTGCGATTGATTAGGTGTTGCCAGATCTCGCAAGAAAAGCAGTTTTGTTTTTATGCATCAGGAAAGGTAAAGTGATCAATATAGAGCATAAAGTATGGTTTATCAAAGCTATCCAAATTGTGACAAATTATAAATATATATATTTTAAATAACGAAAAATAATTATCCTTAAAAAAAAACTATAGCCCACATTTAAAGGTAGGGTAGGCAATTTTCAGAAGCAATAGCAAAAGATCCCACCCTCCCTTCAGAGCGTAAGAGCTCATGTGCTTGTCTCAAAGCACATAACATTATAATAACGTAAACGTAATTTACTGAAAGATCACTGAGCTGGACAGCTGCAGATTAATTTCGGCATTGGTTGCCCCTGATAATTTGAGTCACGTACTGCTCCGAGAATAACGTCACTCTTCCTAATTACAGTAATGCTGCATAATACGGGGCGTCAGCGTTAACACTTCTCATTTACTTTGAATGGGTAAAGTCATGCATTGCTGAACTGAATTGTGGGTTCCATTGCGTCGCGTCACTCAGCGTTGCTCATGGCAAAAGTTTAAAAAAGTTTCAACTTTTCAGGCGCCAACTCGCCAAAGTAATGTGATTGGCGGTTGTCACTATGGTCGGGCCAGCTCTAAGCTTCAGGCATGCCCTCTGTCAAGCGTTAATTGACACCCCATGTGAATGCAGCGTTATGCCGTTATAGTATAAGCTGGTTGGTTTGGTTCAGGAGGAACTGTAAAAGGTGGCTGCTGTTTCGGTTGCGGTGCACAGTGACTGAAGTCTGTGTAACCAACGCATTCTCTTCCCAAGGCGTCATATAGGATGCTTTTGCCAATGCGTAGACATCCAACGCACATGGCACCCTTTCAGCGTCAATAACACGCACAGAGTATGGGTAGGTTTAGGTCTGGGGTAGGGTTAGGGTTAGATCATTAGGAAGCACCTTCTGCCCCATATATTTCTGCGTCTCATATTGCCGCTAATGGGTGCCATGTACGTTGAATGTCTACGCATTGACGAAAGCGTCAGTATATGACGCCTTGGGATGAGTACGGGCTGGTGTAACTCCATGAAGCTCGCTGATGACGTGTGATGTCTAGGTGAGCAGGGTGCGCGGAGGTATGGAAATACACGTTGACAGGCAGGAGCGAATGCGATGATTGGACGAACATTGTTTGGTTCTACGCCTTCAAATGATATACTACATATAATTTAGATAGTCCACTTAATTTAGTTATTGTTATCAGGAAGTGAAGAGACTCTCAACCACCATAAAAAAAAATAATTAGCCTATAAATGTATACATACAGATTATACATTATTTATTTATTTATTAGGCCCTATTAATAAATAATTCTATACATCTATGGTGACTTATGATAGCATTGCATACAGAGTGCATGGCTTGAATAATATGGAGTCTTGGGGATATTTGAAAGCTATTAGTCATACTTTATTGTCAAACATGCACCAGCAATCCCTCAAAACGTTACTGTAAATAAACCCAACAGAACAACTGACCCGTTGTTAACGCTTTTTTTTTAAAAAAGAGTTGGGAGAAAACCCAAACTCGTTAATAATAAGAAGACAGGGCAACACTGGACTGGAGTGACTGCAAAGCGCAGAGCGGTCCATTTGTGTCACCCGGGTTACCCGCGCATTAAAATCTGCGGTTCGCTGTGGCTCGGAAGACCATCCATCAAAAGTAAATGGTTAACGGCTTCTTTGTACGACTGACATCCATCATCCAGTCTCTATGGCGCACGTCTTCATTAGAGACCCAAACTTCGCCTCTCCACCTTTTACCAAGTCCCTACCCCCATATCCTCAGCTCTTTCTTCCGCTTCAACAGCAGGGGTGAGGGGAGACTATGAAGACCCTCGGGGACACTGCTGCAACCTCCTGGCCTCTGCTAGGTCACCTTTTGTGCCTGCGTAATTCTCTTCCCTCACGTTCTCTTGCTCCCGTCAAGATCTCTGGAATTTCCACCTCCCTCAGAGGACCCTCCAAGTCTAACCAGCCCCAAACGAGGAAGACGGTTACCACAACGGAGGCAGATTCCAGTTACAGGAGCTTTGATGTGCGTTGATTTCAGATAACCGCAGGGAATGGAGCAAGAGGGACTGAACTTGACAGAGCTCTGTTTTGACAATCAGTATGACAAATTGCCCTGTATGTTTTATGCACAAAGAGAGACATCTGTACACATTCTATATGTTCATATGTGTCTTGTTGAATGTTTAATATATTCTAGGCCTACAGCTTAGATGAAATTTTTATTATTATTAATTTTGAAATGAACAGAAAACCCACCAGGAAAAGAACAGGGAGGGCATAATAACAACAGCAATAATTTTGTCTATTACGTTAGTGCGTGGGTCCCAAATTACAACAATATTTTTATATATTATATATTTTTTATATTTTGTCTATATAACTTATTTGTATGTAAGTAAACCCCCATTTATTTATTCTATTCATTACGTTGTCCCCTTTATTTTGTGTATTTGCCTACCAGGGCAAGTCATTTGAAAATATTTAGAGGAAAAAACTGTGTAAAACTGTTTATAAATAAATAATAATAAATACAAAATGTACAATAAAACAAGTTTAGTTAAAAAAAGAAAATAAAATGATAACAAATTGTTAGGCTACATAATTAAAAACAATAAAAAAAGTAAATTACTTAATAGGCTAATTAATTCATCTAACAGTACAATGCTATAACGATTAGAGAAAAGTTAACTTAATAGAAACTAAAACATTTTCAAATAATATTTAGACATAATATTTATATATATTTTTATTTTATTTTATTAAAAAAAAATCCCACAGTATAAATTAGGCTATGGGGTCTTTTATGGGGACACTCGTCCAACTGAGTAAGATAAGGTTGAAATCAAGATTGAAATAGATCCTTTGGCACGATTGTGAATATGCCATTAAAATACAAATAAAGTTTTAGCGATCATTTTTAATGTACAGTGTACATTTAAATGAATAACTGTGCAAATAAATAAATAGGCTACATTAAAACGAACTCTAATGGGCGTTTTCAAGTGCGCACATGTTTTCAGCGGGGCGTGGTGTGGGCGGGACAAGATCACCTCGAATTATCATTGGTGCTTTGTTTTGACAGGGCAAGTAGAGGGTGGGGTTTCTCAAAAAGGGTGTGTGTGCTCTCCAGATTAAGCGTGATAACTGGCCCAAATTTAAGGTTCAACCTATTCACCACAAGCTAAGGACGTTTGGGAGAACCTGAATGAAAGTCTTATACGGGTAGAAAAAGGCACCGATTGACATCTTCAGGTTATCTTGTCAGAGTAAGCAATAGGCTAAAAGGGTAGAGAAAGTAGAAAATTCATTTTAACGTTTGCAGTGAGAACACTGATTTCAGAATCAAAGTTGCAGGAAGCCTACTTTTAAAGGGTGTCAGGATCAAGGACCGACACACTGCCCCACACAAGTGAGAATACTAGTGGGATACAGACAGAACGCACGATGGATCGCAAAATCCCCGATTTTGCTGGTACCTGGAAAATGAAAAGCTCAGAGAACTTCGAGGAGCTTCTCAAAGCACTGGGTAAGTGTTTATCATGATGCCAGCGCGCGCGCAGAGAGAGAGAGCGTGCAAGTCTAGACGCGCGGGCATGGATTGCGCTACAGACCAACACATTCATTTTCCTCTCTTGTGTGTAAAAGCAAACCGCTTTAACATGCATCCGTATAACTACCAGTATCTGCTTTTATGCTACTAGTTACTACGTATAAAATAAGTATTATTGGCAGCCTAAGCCTAATAATTCCAACTTTAGTGCGTCGTTATTAGAAATAAATAGGCCTAGCCTAAGTATTATTAGACATGGTGTATCTTACTAGTTTTAATAAAACTAGTCAGGTTACAACCAGTTGGCACTTTTATTTGGCAGTGCTGAGCTTATTTCGCTTAATGTCCTTGAGCAATGTGATATTTTCCTGACTGGTGCTTCAAAGATCTATTCACTGTCTTGTGCGTTTTTGTGCAGGATAGAAAAACACCTCGCGCTCTCAATTTGTGGGTGCGTAAATTGCATATGTGTTTGGAAAAGTCGGTTCACTTGCTGTATTTCTCGACCCACCTCAGAAAATTCATTGCGTAAGCCAGAAACAAGTTTATCTGTGGGTTACCATAATTTGACTGACGTATGATTTAATGAGGGCACTGCTGCCACCCAAACACCCCTCTTGAACAGTCTGTGTCGAACAAAAGAAGCAGATTCCTTAAGAAGGGAGAGTGGGTCCTTCACCATTCAAAAGAATGATGAAATGTAGCAGACAGGTTAAAGAGGGCGGAGAAGGTGCACAATAGAGAGGGAGTCCCGCTGTTTCTGACATGATGAATTACCGGTATATGAATACGACAAACTGCAGCCACACGAAGTTCTGGGGACAAATGTCATCGAACGTGCATGGAATGTGTATGATTGACAGATAGAACTTTGATTGAGGAAAGAACTTTGCAACTTGTTTTAATGTTTTGCACAGACATGCACATTCATATAACTCTTAAATTCACACGCACTTAACATTCTTTGTCATCACACAAATATTCATGTGCACAGCTGGGCCCGACCTGTCGCCACAACCTGTCATCCACCCTCCTCCATCTCCTGTCCTCATCTTCATCCCTCTATTCTGAAATGCTTCCTTTGACCTTTAACCTATGACACTGACCCTGACCGTCTGACACCTAACATATTTTCTCGGTTACTTACGGAGTTTAAAACAGGGCTTGATCTGACAGTAGTCAGTCTAACTTTTTTACAAGGTTCTGCCTGCATCAGTAAATTGTAAATATAGATTTGCGTTTTCTTGTGTGTGCGCGCTAATGGATTCTGCTAAAAGTCATTGGGGTAATTGACAACGTGTTTCCGCGTCTCTGCCTGAATGTGTGTCTAAATTTTGGCCTCCATCTTGTCTGCCTTCATGTGTATATATTTACCCTTGGTGACAGGTGGGAATGTGTGTGAGGTGAGTAGTGTGAAATTCTACTCGATGCACAGAGGGGCACACACACACACAGAGAGAGAGAGAGAGAGAGAGAGAGAGAGAGAGAGAGAGAGAGAGAGAGAGAGAGAGAGAGAGAGAGAGAGAGACTGGCCTCTTATATCTAGCTGTCTTTTCCCACACTTGAATACCCCTTTTCTGTCTTTGTTGCCTTTCTTGTTTCTTTTTCTTCTCGTCAGTAATCTTGCCCTCCCTCAACTGTGCCATGCTTTTTTTCATCGTTGCCTCTGCCCTTCCCTACTTCCACACTGCGCTCTATCCATTTCCTGTCAGGAAGGCTTAATAGATTACAGCTTCCCTTGTGGCTGGTTGAATAACTTCCCCCTTTCAATGAGTTCATCCACCTACACACACACACACACACACACACACACACACACACACACACACACACACACACACACACACACACACACACACACACACACACACACACACACACACACACACACACACACACACACACACACACACACACACACACACACACACACACACACACACACACACACACACACACTTTGTCTTTTCATGTTTTATGGTGACTTTCCATAGACCTACTGATACAAGGATTTTTAATATTGCCGTCTATATATCGCCTATATTAAATTCCAAAAATTTCTGGGTTATTTTATCCCAATTTTTGGTCAAATATGGACAAACCATTTTTTTTTTAATCCAACAATTGGGTTTGTCCATATTTGATCCGAAAATTGGGTTAAAACAACCCAGCATTTTTAGAGTGTAAATATAGTTATCATGAAAATACATTTAGATTCAAATAAAAATATTCAGGGATAATGCACCAAAAAAAAAAAAAAAAAAAAATCTGTCATCATTTACTCACCCTCAAGTTGTTCCAAACCTGTATGATTAGTATTTTTTTCTTCTGCTGAATACAAAGGAAGATATTTTGAAGTGGATGGAAAAAATACTATTGAAGTCAACAGCCGCTTTCTGACCAGAGGGACTTTTGCAGTTCCTAGAACCTAACGTTCCTATAACCCTTTTTTCTCGTGTTCCGACCGGACTAAATTGGGGATTTTTTAGTTCCTCAGACCGTAGTTCCTATAACTCTTTCAGTACCTAGTCTAGAGCGAGGACTTTTTTAGTTCCCTCTCCCTAGGTCAACGTTGATTGGTTCAACTTATTAGTCATGCCCACTGTCAACACGGAACTTGTAGCACGCTGTCTGCCATACGCTTTGTGTTTTTGCAAAACATTACAATGAGGATTAAGACAAACATAACGCATTCAACCAGCTAATTGCTAATAGCTAAACTTACCCGTCGTTTTGTTTGCCTCCTGCAATCTGCTCTTTTATCTTCTTCCATCATATTACTTAATATCATATTACGCTGGAGCCTCCGTCTTCTGTGTTTCTCTGTACAGAACTCAAGCATAATCTTTAAACGCTGCAGTTCGTTCTCCGTTATTAAGGTCCCGGCAAGGCAGTTTGTTGTTGTTGTATGTGGCCGCGCTACGTTGAGCGATGATGCTATAAAGACCGTCGCCGTGCTTGCGTTACCCCACCAGTTCCTATGGCCACTTGGCCAGTGCGAACGCAAGCAGCAAAACCGAGTTAGGGGGAGAGTAGTTCTTAGAACTGTTTAGAAGTGGACAGTTCCTATAACTAAGTTCCTGTAACTACTTGGTTCGAAAGCGGCTAATGGGGTCCATCAACTGTTTGGTTACTGACATTCTTTAAAAGATCTTCTTTTGTGTTCAGCAGAAGAAAGAAATTTATTCTGGATATTGCAGACTATTACATTTGTGTATTAATATAACTTTTAAAAATGTGTTAAATTGGTTGTGATTGTAGAATATCTTTATACGTTAACATCAATCAAAAAGACTATGTAGTGGTAGTACTGTGTGGATTACCATGCTTTTTCATTTTATGGGCATCTCATCTTGTCAAATTGCTTTCCCAATATATGCAGGATTAAAGGGGTGATGAACTGAGAAATCAAATTTTCCTTGAGCTTTTGACATCTAAGAGGTCATTTATTGAACCCAGCCTCAACAAACGACTCGTTTTTAAAAGTGGGAAACTATGACGTCAACGTTAAAACACCACCCCGCAGAAGAAGATCAACGCCTGCTTCAACACGGCTGGTTTAGCACCGCCCACCGATTCGCGCATTACAGGCATAGCTAAATAGCATAACATACATGCCTACCTCGTGAGGACAAACCGGATCGAGCAAAATATACTGTCGCATAAGCTTCCTCTGGATTCCAATAGGACTGCATGGATAAACTTTATTTTTAATGACGTTCCAGCTGATGAGGGTAAAACATCGTCGTCTGTTCGCTTCATTTCAGAGGATTGTTTTGTAAACAAGACTGGATTTGCAGACCGATTAAGAGTAAAGAACGTGCTGTGCCGTCTATATTGAATCTGGCAGGAATTGTACAACACACGGACTCTTGGTCGAACATGTATGGGTGAATCCGGTTGCCATTTGACAACATTGGACGTTTTCCCCACGTGCACTGACGAGTTAAACTCATTATAATATGCAAAACTGTTATCCACTCACAGCAGTGGGCGTTTAGTCTTCAGTGCGACATGCCCATAAAAACCGAGCGTTTTCAGGGTAGGTTCACAAATTGGGTACAAAATAGCCTATTTTGAATGCAAAAACCAAGCGAACGTCATAATTTGACCTCAGACAACAATATAATAACATTTAAAAAGCCAGTTCATGACCCCTTTAAATCAGTTGATGTCATCAGACATTGTCGGCAGAGCGCGCAGATTTTAATAACATCACTCTCAAAAACTCTACAAATGAAGCCTTTCCCATTGCTTGTTTGGAGCTGTTCTTCAAGAGATTGTTCTGATGTGCATGTGTGTTTTGTCAGGTGTGAACGTGATGCTGCGTAAGATTGCCGGTCGCAGCCGCGTCAAAGCCATCCGTGGAGATTACGCAAGATGGAGAGACACTTTCAATCAAGACCTCCACTTCTGTGAGGACCACCCATGTCACCTTCACAGTTGGACAGGAGTTTAATGAGGCCACTGTGGATGGACGTCCCTGCACGGTATATACACACCCATATAAAAACACTTTAAACGTCATCCTACATTTGTCGATCTGCGTTTTCCCTTCCCAAAAAGTTCCAAAAAACAAGAACCATATGAAAGGTCTGTGTTTGTAATCTGATGTGGACTCAATCACACCCTCCATCTCAGAGGAGCTATCAAACTCAGCACACACCCTTTCTCTGGAACTCACATTCTCATGGGCACTGATCAGTCTCTCTTTTACAGTCACACATTAAAACAGACCTTTACTTATTTGTCTGTCTCGGTTTCAGAGCCTCCCTTGTTGGGAAACAGACAGCAAAATTAGCTGTGAACAGACTTTGCAGAAGGGCGAGGGTCCAAAAACCTCATGGACCAGGGAGATTACCAATGACGGCGAACTGATTCTGGTAAGATTCATTCGTGTTATTATGTGTTATCCTTGTGATTCTTACACACACATTGGCCTTCAATCATATTTTTCCTTTTAATAGTCTTTTATTCCTGTTTTTTTTTGCAGACAATGACCGCAGATGATGTGGTGTGCACAAGAGTTTATATCAGAGAGTGAAAGTATGAGGAAAAAGGAAGAACATCCATCCATATCACTGTCTTTCCTCATTAACCATTGACTGTGATTTTATATCATCTATTTCCTTTCTGCCTCATCTCGTCTTTCTTTTTTTGTTGACAATGTATTTGAATAATACATGACAAGGCCATGCAAATAATTCTCCCGAGGTTCCAGAAATCCAAGCAAAGATGATTTTTTTTTAACTGGGCCCTGATTGGTCATTTAACAAATACATAATTTGGGCTGGAAAGCACTTTTGAGGGTTGGTCTCCACATAGATGAAGACCTGGATATCTAAAGCTTGAAAATCAGTCTTTGGTAAGACGGTTCATAATCACCACTGTAAAAATCTCAGAAAAGGTGCAGTCACATTTAGCATAAATCTCAGAACTTTCACAAACAAAATCTACACGATTGAGAATTTTTTTGCGGATGGTGGAAGGGTGGAAGATTTCCCCATTCAGTTTTCGCAACGGATTCAACTGACAGTGTTAACCAACATAAATGACTTGTTTGAGCTATATGCTGCATAAATCACCACAATAATGGCAATAGACAATGGACTTTTATTTTTGCCTGCAAAATTTTGTGAATGTAACCGTACCTTAAGAATGTACATCAAAGTATGATATGCCCTCGACATGTTATGTCTGTAGTTCAGTCCATCATTTTTTTATTTTCTCAGTTGACCTTTTGCTTAGCTCTATTACTGACCAATCCTACCAACTGTTCTTAGACAGGCTTTACTTTCTAACTCTATGGAGAATCTATCTATGGATTGCTTTTAAATTTCATTTTAAGGTTTAATTCAGTTAATTGTGAGAAGTGTATGACTTCATTATGTTTTGCTGTGGCCAAAGTTACTCGTTACAGCATAACTTAACAATGTTTTAAACGAAAAATGGCTGATAAAAGTGCTTTTCAACTTCAATTCATTCCAGCCCAAGAAAGGAGAATATTCTATAGATTAAAATCCTGCTGTTCATGGAAATCTCCAGTTCATTCCTATGTGACGTTCTGTAAATCTTGTCTGAATTAGCGACAGTTCCAAAGGGGGCGGAGCTAAGCAAATAGTCAATTGTGATTAGAAACCCCTGAATCTTCAATCCCAACCTTCTCTTTTCCTCTTTATTTTTGTATATATTTTAATAAAAACTGAATCTGAATTTTCATTCAAACTCTCTTTTTATTTTTATTTTTAAGTATAAACAACTACTTATTTCTGTGCATGGACAATAAAGGTTTCTGCTGAGAACATGTGTTTTTCTGCCATTCATTTATCCACACAGAAGCTTAGTGGTGGTTCCATGATGCCAGTGGAATGAATGTTCATTGATTTTATTTTAAAATAAGAAGAAATTAAAGAAATCACGTTGACCTTTATAACAATCCCTCACTCTTTCTCACTTTCTTTTCTCAGTGAGACATACTAGTGGGTTCACATCTTTATTTTAGTATTTCTGCCAGCTGGCTGTAACTACAATAACTTGTCTGTCACTCTCCACCCCTTCGTCTCTCACTGATTTCCATCTCAGTCTTTCTTCTCATCATTATCACACTGTCTTCTGGTTCCTGCCTTTCATCTCTCTGTTTTGCAAGACCCTACACTTTAATTCACTAATCACTGTTCAAATGAATGGAATGTAAATGTATTGTAATGTAAAAATGGATGTAAAACCCACACACAAGTCATCAAAGAAATTTCCCTAGGAACCAAATTAAAATAAAATAGATCCAGGCAAAGAAGCCAACTATCCATTCTGAGCAGGAAATGCCAGTCGGATTACAAGGTGAAGATGATTAACGGCAGATGTGCTTAACAAGGAGCAGAAACTCAGGGTCAAAAAATTAAATGAGGACTAACAAACACCCATATACATACAGTATATACTGTGCATATCTATAATACACGGTCCACCCATTCAGGACAGTCAAGAACAGAAATATGGAGATTAACAGACATAACCAAGTGTATTTACACTTACAAAGAAAAACAAAGGTAGGAATGTAGGTGATGGTGGAATGTGGAAAGGTTTAGGGGTGATGCCTGCAGCTGTACTTGGTTACTGTGACCCTAATAAAACCAACCTCTCTCTACCTCTCTGCCCCTATAAAAGACCCCAAATAACTGGCTCCCCTTCCTCCTTTATTACCCCCTGGGGCAGTAAAAGGCAGCGTGTCTCTCCCTCTTCATAAACCACCCGCATATTTGCACATATATGAAACCAAACATGCACATTCTTTAGAACCTTCACATGTGCCATCAAACACTTTGGACACTGTAGCACAGACCATAAAACCACACACATACACATGCGAGTGTCCCACAGCCAGTAATTGGCCCTAATGTGCCAGAAACACTTGCATATTTGGTCATTAACTTCAAAGGAACACAAGCAGATAGTCTAACAACTCAAACACACACACATATGCTGATTTTGCCCATATGCAGGGCAGGTAAATCTGGAATGACAATCTCTTCCCAACATCTATTCTGTTTGCTCTGGATTTTGCTGGCAGGCAATTTGAGAATCAGTTAAGCATTTATTCAGCAGAACACACACACACACACATACCTAGTGAAGTGAAGGCAACCAATACCTGGAATTTGTCCTCTGCATTTTACACAGTGCACACACAGTGAATAACCGCAAACCATGGACACACACCCAGAGCCGTGGTCACTCACTGTAGCGCCTGTGTCATTCCCTGCTGGTATTACTGTAAGAATCAAACCCATAACATTCTGGATACAAGCCCAACATCTCTAACCATTAGGCCACAACTGCCCCAAAATGACATCCAGCATTACTCAATCGTGTTGAGTAATGCTTGAATGTCTTTAAACAATTGTCAAAGAAATCCAAGCGCAGACTTTCAATTCTAACATATGGGAGCAATGGCTGCCTTTGCGACTTTTGTGAAGACACAGGCTGACAGGGCCAGCCTGAACAGTAAGACTTTGTACTGATATGCTGGTCCCTCTGATAACCCAAAACGAAGAAACGGTCTGTGTCGAGGGAGAATCGAAACATGAAAGTACGCATCCTTCAGGTCGATCGCTGCAAACCTCACACTTGCGTAATCATCTTGAACGGCAGCCTGTGAAGGGACCCAATTCAGGACAGCCAAGTCCAAAATTGACCGTAACCCACTGCCTTTCTTGGATACAATGAAGTACGGGCTGTAGAAGCCGGTCTTCATAACGGCTGGAGAGACTCGGCTCTAATTCGAGTCCTTCGCCAGATAGGACTGTGATCTCTGCCCTGAGCACAGGGGCACTGTCCACTAGAACATGAGTGAACAGAATGCCCTTGAACACAGGGGGACGCCGGGCGAATTGAATCGAGTTAGAAAGTAAAAGTAATCGAAAGTAATTAGAAAGAAAGTAATCGTCAGTGTGTCCGTAACACAGCCGCTGCTGCTTACTGTACTGCCGCTGAAAAAGGGGCTTGAGGGTGACAAGGCATACCGTCATCGACTGCCAAGTGTGCCCTCTTGGGACCCAGAGGTTTCCGAAATTGCTCTTTTGTTAAAAATCGTGGGTACCACTGGCCAGTGGTTCAGTGGTAAAACAGAAAGAAAAGGAAACAAAAGATTCTTTGCCCCGGCCCTCCACCGGGGGAAGGAGCGGTGCCTTCACCACCTCCTGAAGAACAACTTGGTCCACCTCTGGGCGTGGCTGACTTTCTCGGCCTGCTCAACACTGAGGCCTGGATGTTGGCCTGCTGAGGCTGACCGGGAGTGGCAAGACGCCGCAGGAGGTCAACCTCAGCGATGAGCAGACGGAGGGTCTATGGTCGGTGGATGGGTGGAGCAGCAGCGAGCTCTCGAGTCGTGCTGCCCGAATAACCCAACCTGAGAGAGAAGGGCATCCAGGAACCGATATTCGATCAGTGTCCGTCATGTCTGACAGGTTGACCTGAAAGGTGGCACTCCTGGGACCACCAAGGTTGACATCGCCTGACCGATCTGAACGTTCGGTTTCTTTCGTCGATCAGAGAGCGAGGTCAGTTGCCACGCGGACCCCCCAGAGGAGCTCTGGGTCAGAACCACCCTTGTTCGTCTCCATGAGTGCCTGGGCCTGATGGACCTGCAGAAGCGCCAGGGCATGGGCGGGAAGCAAGTCTGTCCACAGGTTCTGTAAGCCTTTCGCCATGAGAGCTGGACGGAAAACCTACATGCCTTGGACGGAAGACGTGGATTGCCTCACCATGAGGAGGCGGATGCCGGGCACAGTTGCATCACGATGGCGTGCTCAACCGGCGGACACCCACATACCCCTTAGCTTCTCGCCGTCGAGGGTGGTGAGGAGGGAGGAGCCACTCAGGATGGCGGTGCCGTCCACGTCCTAGTAAGCTCCTCATGCACTTACGGAAAGAATGGTACTGGGCAGCGTGCTGAGAACCAGCATGGCCCGGCTCGAGAAACCAGTCGTCCAATCGAGAAGGTTCGGGACGTGGTGGAGGGTTCCACACAAGCCCAACCTTCTCTCGGGTCAACGCAGCCGAATCTTCATCTCCAGAGGACTGAAGCTCCCCGTCCGAGTGCTGCGAGAGACATCTGGTCGTCAGGTGATGCTCTACGGCTGGTCATCCATGAGAAGGACCAGCACGTCTCTTTGGAGGCTCCAACGACGGCAGCTGTGAGGCATGAGGGACCCACGGAGATTGCCTCGGTGAGGAAGCCCTCACGGTAATCCTCAGATCACCCTGACCATGCAAAGAAGTAGGTCTATTCAGAGGTCCAGAGTAGACACTAGATCGGGGTATAGGCGAGGGGACTTCACCTCCCTTGAGGAACGCAAGTCCGATTCTCAGCGATGTCATAGTCACATTCCCGCAATGGGAACATGAACTATTCACAAAAGCTGCCTCAGCGTGCTGGATGCCCAAACACGAGAGGCAACTATTGTGGCGGTCTGCTAGCGCCAAAGAATGACAGAAACGCACAAGAAACGCACAAGCGGAATGACATCCTGAAATGTCATGGTTACACTTGTGTTGCTCTTAGAGTTGAAAAAACAAAAAAATATAAAAATTACTCTCTCAGTACCTGAAGCACCCAGGGATGGCTGCGGTGTAATCAGGGTACACACTCACGAGAGGAACGCCCACTCGAGACCGAACACATACAGACACACACACACAAGCAATGCTGTGAAAACAGCAGTTGTGAGCTGTAATGCTCGCGGCCACTGCTGATCGCACCTTCACACCAGCACTGGCACAGAGTATTCCTTTTAGCAGTCTTCAACAATGCAGCAGTCTGCAGAAACTCAGAATCAAAACAAAAGTTTGGCTCTGAAGTGAAAGACAATGAGTGTGTGTCGCTTCTCACGCACGCAAACGTTCATTGGCTCGCTTCAGACACTCGAAGTTTATAGGGCTCCCTGAAGTGATCCAATTATGTCGTCACGTTGACGTCACGTCGAACATGAGTGACTGAACAGTTCTATTTTTTTTTTGTTCTAACATAAAGTTCAAAAGAACAGTATTTATCTGAATTAAAACATTTTGTCAAACTGTACAAGGTTTTACTGTCACTTTTAATAAATGTATTGCATCCTTGATGAATAAAAGCATTAGTTTCTTTAAAACAATTCTAAATTCATAAAATCTTACTGACTCCAAATTCAAATAGGCCTACATATATTTTCATGAAAGATTAAACAAACCAAATGATGTTAGTCTTTAAAAATCACTCTAATCTCTCATATAATTTTAACGGAACTTAACACATGTGTGTGTGTGGCATAGACAAACCATTGGATGTGAGCTTGTGATACTCAAACTGTGAGCTGGCTGTCAAAGTCAGATCTTAATCTCAGTTGTTGAAAGATAACAGATATATCATATCTGTGTTAAATCTGACAGCACCGTGTGATTTGGATCAGATTTAAGCATGTAAATATATGGACAGACAGTTTGGTATGATAATATTTTGTGCCCAGCAGCAAAGACTGCACAGGACATTGCGAAAGATATAAAGATTTATATGACTGAATGTGTGTATGGTTGTGGATATGCAGGCAAAAACAATTTGTCAAGGACACTGAGTGGCAACAGAGAGGGAAACTGAAGCGTAGGGTGTGTTGAGTTTTCCAAGTATGACATGTACAAGCGTGTGTGTGTGTGTCAAACAGTTAACAGTAAGAAACAGCCTGGAGACAAAACACGCCAAAAGGCCCTCTGGGCTTAATTCAAAGCATCTACTGTCACCTTACAACCGATTGGTGGATCACAGCTGGCTCTGATCCATGAACCTCGAGGGCAGTCTGCGAGATTCTCATGACACACACACACACACCCCACACACACACACACCCCCACACACACACACACATGTTGGTGCAACAGCATTATGAGGACTCTCCATAGGCGTAATAGTTTTTATCCTGTGCATTGCAAACTATATATTCTATCCCCCTACACTAACGCAATCCCTAAACCTAACCATCACAGGATACATGCTGCATTTTTATTTTTTAATAAAACATTGTTTTTTATGTTTTTTAAGCCTTTTGATTTATGAGGACTTTTGATATGTCCTCATAAACCACCAATAAGTTGTAATACCAGTGTAATACACATGTCATTATACAAACTTGTGTCCTCATAAATCATATAAACAAACCCACCTCCCCCCCACACACACACACAAGTAAACAGGGTTAAGAGATCAAATGTTTTTCACACCTTTCACGCTACGCATTTTGCTTGCACACTACCAAAGAGGCAATACGAACACAACTACACACATGCACTTGAGCATTTACTTCCAGTCGAAAAAGACAAACAGTCTAAAACATTTCTCACAGTGGTGCTGACTCAAAGTGAGCTGGTGGAAAGGATTCCAAGATTCCAGACATGCGGAAGAGCTGAGTCCCGCACTGAGGTGTGGAGAGCAGAATCACACGGAAACAGTCACATCTCGTGCCCAGGCTTCTAGGTCAACTGTCAGTTTAAGGAATATTCTGGGTTCAGGACTGAGTTTAGATCAATCGACATGTTGAAGCTTCACATGTCTGCTTTTAAATTCTAAAACGTATATATAAATCCCTATTCACTTTAAAATGAAAGTTCTTTCATCATTTACTCACCCTCAAGTTGTTTCAAACCAGTAATAATTTCTTTCCTCTGCTGAACATAAAGGTAGATCTTTTGAAGAATGTAGGAAACCATGTACCCGATTGACTTCCACAAAATTTTTTCCTATTTTTACTCTACTTATTCCCGTATAGGGCAGTTGGTTCTGCAGCAAGACAGACACAGGACAGACACAGTTGCAAGACCAATACATAAAATACTTAAAAGGGTTAGTTCACCCAAAAATGAAAATGAAGTCATTAATCACTCACCCCATGCTGTACCAACCTTTAAGACCTTTGCTCATCTTCGGAACACAAATAAAGATATTTTTGATTAAATCTGAGAGCTGGATCATCTCCATACTGCCTAAGGGATGGCTCTTGACGGCCCATAAAGTCATTAAGAAAATGTTTAAACATTCCATGTGCCTACAGTGCCTCAATTATAAGTTTATCAAGTGACGAGACTACTTTTTGTGCGAAAAAACTACTTTTTGTTGAGCCACCAACTTATAATTGAGCCACTGTAGGCACATGGAATATTTAAACATTTTCTTTAATGACTTTATGGGCCGTCAAGAGCCAGTCCCTTAGGCAGCTATGGAGGAGTGATCCAGCTCTCAGATTTAATCAAAAATATCTTTATTTGTGCTCCGAAGATGAACGAAGGTCTTACAGGTTGGTACAGCATGGGGGTGAGTAATTAATGACTTCATTTTCATTTTTGGTGAACTAACCCTTTAATGTTACAGGCTCTCGTTGTACGACGGAGAATTAAGAAGATAGATAGTGCTATAGACCTAAACTAGATGAATAAATGGGCCTCTAATTCGACAGCCATATGTAAAAAGAAACATCTAACAATGTTCATCATAAAAATAATATAGCAACTTAAGGGGACATTTACATTACAATCACCATTTCATCAACAACATCATCAATGACAATACTACATGTTATAACAACCCCATCACTGACCTTAATTGTCTATCTCCTCCAAGTTTAGAAAACAATATGGCAGTCGGAACGAATGAGTGCCTGTATATTGCTCTTTACTGGAGGTAATCTAAACTGAGACCCAGAAGGTAAGATCTGAAACTCTGAATGAAGGGGTGGGAGCTATCAGAAATAACTGATTTGGCCTTCCTAACTACCTGTCTGTTATACAGGTCAGTGAGACTGCTAGACACCAAGAATTTTACTGCTGACCTTCACTATATTGGAAAGAGCAGTTTTGGCCATAACAGTGAGATTACCACCAGCAAATTACTGATAATGTTAATACAGACTCAATGTCTTATTTATAAAAAAAATGGTCAAGAGGGTCTTATCAACATGAAACTTTGACAGTTTGCAAAGGCAAAACAGTCTGTTGGCCTTTTTTTTTGCAGACAGAGCATCTCAGTGTTGGAATTAAAAATTCTATTTATTGTCGATCAAACTGCCGAGATACTTATATGTTTCTAGGATTCCCACCATCTGCCCATTTATCTGCCCTAAAATCAATTAGCATATCCTTTGTCTTTTCTACATTTAATTGAAGGAATTCCCTATCACACCAGAGCACAAAATCATCAACAACAGGACCATGATCACTTTCCTCAGAGGAGAGGAGACTGACAATAGCAGAATCATCTGCAGATTTTAAAATGTAACTATTTTGAAGGGAACTATTCCTTTAAGTTGTGTTGTACTGAACCTAAAATATTCTTTAGGCCTCATGATCATATGGATATAGAGATGGAGGACATGTGCGTCAGTCAGTTTGGCAAAAGTGTCCCTTTTGCAACACAATTTAAAGAGAGCATACATTGAAAATAGGATCAGATCCCTTGGAGTATTTGCAGAGAGAATAACATAGGGAAAATTACAGATGCCCGAAAGGGCAGATGAGAGTCAACAGACATTACCAAAAGATCACAGCATTGACCCCAGTGACTCACTGTGGTTTTTATAGGGTAAGATATCATTACATGGAGCTCAGGGCATGAATGGGAAGAGTGCAACACTACTCAGTACTCAACAGCTTTCATAGTAGCATTTGATTCGCTACTGAACGATTAATCGATGTCAGCCTCTTTTTTGTTCTTGCACAGGAAACATGACATGATTCACAAAACAAGTTGGTTCCTGCTCACCTTTCAGCAGTGCTGGTTCCGGAAGTAGTTTTTTCATTCATTTTTTATTAAAAAAGTTGAACAAAGTTGAACATGGCTTTTCTCTCTCTTTCTTCATCACTATCATACTGTACTGAATGGAGTCCTGGGTGTCATGCAATGCTGTATAGTAGCCTACCATATCTGTGGGAAGCCACATTGCTAGTAACAGCAGGCATCTGCTGGGGTCAGGTGACCGCTGAGTTTTGATTAGTTCAGAGAACTGAGGCAGAAGACAAGAAACGGTCAAAATCTGTTCCTTTGTTAAGAGTATGTTTTGGCCTCAATGCTTGCTCTTTAATGGCAAGAGAGTGCACACTTACAGAAGATGTGAACACCCAGCTATTTTTTTTAATTTATTATTATTACATAAGTGTGAGTCAGAAGGAAAATCCTGCTAGTCCAGTTAATAAAATTTGATTTGAATTGTAGCTTTTGTGTGTACATGTTGATTAGTGTGTTTGTGGGTTGTGTCCATGGTGGTGCAGTGACACCAGATTCCTTTACCTCCTCAAAATCTGACAGTATTAAACATGAGCTTTTAATGCAATTATCTTTTTTTTCTCCAAACATAATCTATTTTCACATTAATCTCAAGCTGTTAGCATGAATCCCCCTCTCTGTCTTGTGTGTGCATGTGTGTGTGTGAGAGAGAGAGAGAGAGTTTAATAATGGGGAGAAATTGAATTTGTTTCCACTCCTAACATAACTGTTACCTGTGTGACATTTCTTAGCGTGACAAGCAGTGCATCACATTCCCACAGGTGAATTACACAATTTTCTGCGGTTACAAAGGGTTAGGGTTATGAACCCTTGTTGTGAAACTTGACACAATTGGTAACGCTCCATGCTGAAGGAAGACTGCAGGAAATCATCAATTAAAACTACAATTATTAAAGAGATAGTTCACCCAAAAATGAAAATTCTGTCATCATTTACTCACCCTGAAGAATGTAACCAAACAGTTTGTGGGGCATCATTGACAAATACTAGCCTATATGGGGAAAATTTAAATACAATGGAAGTCAATGGTGTCCCACAACTGTTTGGTTACGACATTCTTCAAAATATCTTATTTTGTGTTCAACCGAATAAAAAAAAATTCCATACAGGTTTGGAACAATTTGAGGGTGAGTATTATGACATTTTCAGTTTTGAGTGAACTATCCCTTTAACGCCGGTGGGCTCAGATGGAAATCTGCGAAATAGCGCCATCTCGAGGATACTTGCTGAACATGTTAGAAGAAACAAAATTGTTTCAAATTTGTTACTCTATTGTCATCTGCTGGATGAATATTGCAGGTGCATGACTGAGATCCACTTTAAAGCACTTCATAGTCATGATCATGCATCAAGTGCAAAAAAATAGCATAATGCTAAAAATTTGGGTCTGAAAAAAAAGTTTAATCACAGTCAGTTGTTAGTCAATAACTGCACATAAAGTGTTTTCAAATATTCGAGTAGCTTGTTTACTGACTGACGAGAGAACGACATTGTCAGTTAATAATAGGCCTACTTAAAGTTAAAAATGACACATGAAGTGTGAAGAAAACAAAGAAAAATCTAGTTTTCAAAAGTGTTAGATTTTGTTGTTCATTATTTTTCAATTAAGCTTTAATTTTGTCTAGAGTTTCAGTAAAGAGTTCTGTAAAGAGTTTCACAAAAAATATAAAATTCATAAATAAATTCATAAATAAATTAAATGAGATTTGCAAATATTATTATTATTATTATTTTATTTATTTTTTTACAAATGTGTTTTATGTCACAATCAACTCTGCCTGGCAATACCGCTTTCTGTGCATTTGTGAATCACTGCACACATTTGTAAATATCCTCTTGTGCATTTGTAAATCCCCTCATGCATTTGTGGATTTTAAAACACTTCAGCCACAGTAACAGCTCATATTTAGCTAAACTTTTTTTTTCAAATCAGCTAAACTTATAAAAAAAAATATATATATATATATATATATATATATATATATATATATATATATATATATATATATATATATATATATATATATATATATATATATATATATATATATATGAAGAGTTCAGATACAAAAGCCTCTAAGTGCCATTTGAAATTTTCTTCTAAAATTACAATTTTTTATCAAGCTTGTATATTTAAGTTCAGTAATTTCACTTAAATGGCAATGAAGATTACCTATTAATTGTCATTTAAGTGAAATTACTGAACTTAAATATACAAGCTTGATAAAAATGGTCATTTTAAAAGAAAATTTCAAATGGCATTTAGAGGCTTTGCATCTAACTCTTTATATATATATATATATATAGTTGCATTCTAGTTTCATGTGGTTCTTCTCCCATGCTGTATATGGGTTTGCTATGTGGGGAGAAATGTGCTGGTTATCGTTTGTGAGAAAAATCAGCTGATTATTATATTATTTATTAAGACCATTGATCCTCACCTGACTACGGCTTTGTAAACTTCATTCATGATGTTGTTAATAATGGACTGTGGTACAGAAACAGTGACAATGTTACACACCCTTGGCTTACTGAGCTATTCTCTGCTGTCTCAGACAGTGATATGTTTGTCCAGTTTTAGCCACCGTAGCTTCTTCGAAAGGGTGGGGTGAGCAGTGGGCTGAGCCTTTAGTGCAAACTCGGAACCGAAATGCTAGATCTCGCTAATAATCACACACTGCACCTTTAAAGTACAATCATGGTGACAAATAGCTAGGACATACATATTATGATGAATACCTAACCATCATTGAAGATGTAACAGCATGTATACTGGGGTTTTGAGTGGATCATGAAAAAATACATTGTGAATGCTGCAACTTTTACAATAAAATATTATTAAGTCTGATTCATACGAAATATTAAATGTGTGATCAAGTGTTTTAATGGATAAATAAATGCTTTTTTTTGTGAAACTCTTTACATTTATTTGTGGATCTTAATCTATTTATTTGTGAATTTCATAAATTTTTGAGAATCTCTTTACATTTAGCTTATATGTGAATCTTAATCTATTTTATTTGGAATATGCAACAATTCTAACCCCATAGCATACAAGACTATGAAATAAAATTACAAACATTTAAAATGTGGTGAAATTATGTTGTGATGGAAATGTGGTCCTGGAGAGAAGCGACCTGGCCATCGATATTGGCTGGTGAACCGGCAAATAAATTACAGTAATAACCCTATAAGTAGGAAAAAATAAATAAGATAGTGTTGCTTTTTTCAAAGATCTCCTATTCAGGCAAAACTAAATGAGTTTTCTGGGTTGTGGTGAACCCAGACATGACCCAAAGCACTACAATATTTTGACAAAGTCTTAACATAACAGAGCTGATAATATCTGTGGCATGACTGTGGCGAGAGAACAAAATCAACCCAATTTTGCTTTTTTAAATAGAAGGCCAGTGTGCTTTTCATGTTTCTGATGCTCTTTTATAGAGCATATCATATTGACATGTTGTTTCTATACATAACAACACGTTTCTGTCATATAAACAAAACACAAAATGTTTATCTAAATTGAAAGGAAAACTAATTGGTCTCTGTTATCATAACCAGAATCTACAAGGAGTTGGCAAATCTATATTTGTTATTCAATTCACTTCGGTTGGAAACTGTAATAGCTACTATTTCTTCCGCCACCCCCTCAAATTTTTCCAAGAAAACACCATCTGATGTAGGCTACTTCACGACATGTACAATGAGAGAAAAATAAAGTGTGTGTGTGTGTGTAGAGAGAGAGAGAGAGAGAGAGAGAGAGAGAGAGAGAGAGAGAGAGAATAGAGAGAGAGAGAGAGAGAGAGAGAGAGAGAGAGAGAGAGAGAGAGAGAGAAGAGAGAGAGTTTGTGGGCCAGGCTAAAAAGAGTCCAGTATGAGGGAGACTTTTTCTGCAGAATCAAGGCGCTCTTTCATTTTTGGCTATATGCTATACATATTAGATACACCAGGCTGTCGAAGGAAAGTCTACTGAAGGCAATTAAATAAATTTCACCTCAGGAAAATTGTTTTTATAGCTAGCCTATTTATGATAATTTCCACATTTCATATGTAAAGGATAAACTCTTCCGTAACAACATTGAGAAAAAAAATCCCTGGATAAAGTTTTTTGTTGGTTGTTTTTGTGAATGTATTTATTTTGGGAACCGCTCGTTTGCAGCTGGACTAAACTCATGCGTGCGCTTATTTAACGACAGCAGGTGTGGAGCCGCGCAAACCTGGATTTTTAATAGCCTAATCGTTGTTTATGTGGGGAACAAGACGGTAAGTTAACCTAAGTTTTTAATTTTTTTATTTTATCGAGGTTTTCTTAATAGATACTGTTAAACTTCCGTGTTTGCACAAAGAAAAATTTAAATTAGCCTAGGCAATGTCATGACTTGTCCTCAGCTGTTTTTACAAAAAGTCTTAGCCTATTTTCTTCAGTGAGACACAACAGAATATGTGATTGATGACTAAAAATCACAATTTAAGTCACTATTGACTTCATTTTCAAAAGTACACTGACAGTAGCCTATCAGTTCCTATACAATTTTGAAAAAAGGTAGGCTACGTTTTGGGATAACATAGCGTGTGAATTTTAAATGAGTGAATTGTCATTTTTAATGAGTGAATTGTCATTTTTGGTCCCTGTAGTTTTCCATTTATTTATCATTATAATTGCTATTAGTTAAACTTATTATGAGCGAAAATCGATGTTATTATAAAACTAAAAAAAACTTCAAATGTATGTTATGCTACTTATTTAATTCAAACGTTTTTAAAAACTAGTTTGTCAAAATGAGTAAAAAGTTGCGACAAGCCCAAAATACCATACAGTGATGTCTTTCATGCACAGGGATGTGAGAGCGGCGCGCGTGCTACGTACTGCACTGTGAGCGCGTGAGTACCAGTATGCCACTGGAGAGGAAGCAAATGTCCACCTGAGAGAACACGCGCGCACCCCATTCTTTGCGCGCGCTGTATTTACAATCACTGCTGACAACTACAAATTGAAGAAGGAGAAAAAGAGACTGAATCACATAACTGGCAAATGGAGATCCACAAGTACCTGCTGTTGTTAAAGATCACTGTTCTTCTCAAAGGTGAGTTAGGCATGTGTTTTTGCATTGATTTGTGCTGTTTACTCTCTCTGTCACGTGATGTTGATGTAATATAATTTCATAAATAATTTAAAACATGCAAATAATGTAGGTACAAGCATATGAAGATCATCTGTAAGATCTGCACTTATAAGACACAGACAGTAACCCAAACTGTAGGCTGTGACTGCAAGGACATTATTTATTTGTTTAACCACATGTTTTCTACCAATGGTTTATAGAGTAATTAGGCCTACTAATTAAAGTGTAAAGCATGAAAATGTTTCATCTAATCACTACAATCATTTTCCTTGCAGTAGTATTTTTGCTGGAATTACTGATTCTCTTTTAACCGACTTCATCTAGACATCAACAGATCAAACTATTTTGAGGGAGACCTTTGTTTAAATTCACTGAATGAAACTAAGATTTTAGATAAAGTAGCCTATCATGCCACAATTAGGTCACATATCATAGCAAATTACTGTAAACGCTATGGTGCTTTATGGACAGTTGCAGTTGAAGTATTTCCAGACTGTAGAAGTGTAATGCCACTGTATTGTACACACTTACTACCTTTTATACCTATTCTGCATGACATGTTTATACACAATTTGTTACCTAGCCTGCATACTGTAGACATTGGTGTCTGTTTTTGTGCATATACCGCTGTGGCTGCTGATAGATTCTGCAGATGCTCAGTGATGAGCAAGCTGTCTTGTGTTTTGCTATGTTCTTCAGTGCTTTAGATAGAGAATACAGGTGTGGGACTCTTGGAATTCCACCCCCTTTACCCCCTCATCTCACTCTCAAGACCCACCCACCTCTTGAGAGGGTTTATTGAGACACTACATGAAAAATAGAGGCAACATAAGGCAGTAAAAGAAAACAGGAGACAAGAAACCGACAGAAATGGTTTTAAAAGTGTTGCAGATACATTAAATCAGCAGTGTTGGGGAAGCTACTCTGAAACTGTAGTTTGACAAGCTACAAGCTACTCGTAAGTTTAAGTAGTTTAACTACAGTCAAGCAGCCTGTTCTCATGTAAATGATGTGTATTGTCGTGTAATATATACGCGAAAATGAGTTTTTACGTGCATATGAGACGCAGTTTTTGTCGTGCAATTGATACGCAGTTTTTGTCGTGCAATTGATACGCAGTTCGTTTGCGTATAATACACATGCACCCCACACCACTAATTCTAGCCAAGCGTCTGAATACACACGCACCCCACACCTAAACTTAACCTAACCAACCAATGCGTATCATATGCACGTAAAACTCGCGTATATATTACACGACAATACACATGCGTGCTATAAAGACGCATTTGGTGTGATCGGGTTGAGTCAAGCTACCCATTTAGAAAAGTAGTTAGCTAGTTAGCAGCTACAAGTTACTATCAAAAAGTAGCTAGCTACATTGAAACTACTTTTGCTTTTTTTGAACAACGTATATTATAAATATAAATAACTAAGTGTCTGAGGAATGTTTTAAGTAAAATATTTAGTGTTTAAAACAAGGCAATGCAATTACAATTTCAAAGAGTATTGTTTTATTACACACAACACTAAAATATCTCTGACTGTTTGTCAAAATTGCAACAAATAGCCTACAACATTGCAAGAACGAAATATACATCCAACGTAAATTGCATGTAGAACATTTTCTCAAAAATACTGATTGAACTTGGACAAATAAGGCCATGGGTAATTAACGTTAGCTGTCTCTCCATCCTCCAAATCTGCCGTCACGTCTTGCTATATAATCATAATATGGGTGTGTCAACCCACTTCTGTACATCACTGAAGATGCGTGATTAAACAACAGGTGGCGATAATGGCAAAAAAAATGAGTTTGTAATCTAACAGAAGAAGAATATCCTTGCATCGCATAATTCGCAGGTTCGACAATGTAGCAATGTAGCTTTTGCTCGCGCTACACCGCTACTTGCTGCAAAAAGTAGTTAGCTACTAGAAAAGCTACACTGTTTAAAAAGCAACTGAGCTACTGCCAAGCTACTGAAAAATGTAGTTAAGTTAGTAGCTTCGCTAGTTGTAGTTAACTACTCCCCAACACTGTAAATCAGTTTGGAAAGAAGTGAGATTTAGAATAAAGTGACATGAGAAACCAGTGTATATCCTCACACTGAGAGTGAGAACGAATGTGTGTCTGCAAGGATATTTCATTGACCCCAAAATAGCTGTCAGAAACGAAAGGGAAAAAAGATAATATAAGGATAACTAAAAGAAAAGAGAGTAATAACTAAACTGCACAATTTAAACATCACAGTTTAAATTAGCATGGGTAAAATTGTTTCCATTTCAGTGGGTTTCAACATAAAGTAACATGTTCTCTCTCAGTAATGTGTCCCATGTGTTCGCATATTACTCATACTGGCATGGCTGAACTGTGCATTTGCATTTCTAATAAGACTCATTCAATGTGACAGTGGTGGGTGAGAATGCTTCTCTCAATGTGGTTAAGGAAAGCATTTATGTGTGTAATAGTCTATATGTGTGTATTTGTATGTAAGGAGTGAGAGAATATCTGCTGCTTTTCCAGACTGTTCACCACCAACTTACATAAATGTTTACAGTTGTCATGACAGAGCCCTGGAGGCATGGACCAAGAAAACCCACAGAGCTAAAACAGAGGACCAAAGATACTCTAGATCTCTTTCACACACAGAAACAAACATTGAGGAATGAGAACAAAACAAGTGTGAATGAGAAGAGGGGAGTTTTGCTGGATGGTTTTGGATAAAGATAATTTGGAAGAGATAACTGACCCCCACTTAAACATGTCTGAATATCATTGGATCGGATGCTGGAACTCAGAATTTTTGCCATTTTATATGAATGTAGGAAGTCAGTTCATTTCTAGTACAAGTATCCTGCAGAGTAACCACAGGTGTAGTTCATCACATTAACTATGGACATTTTCCACTAACACAGTGGTTCTTAACCTTTTTGACTTGAAGTCCGCCCACTGTCCAACACAATATTCTAAGACCCAAGATATTTCCTCTGCTATTTCTGCTGTAATTACAGCAATGCTGCTTGGCCAATGAGAAGTGTCTAAAAGGAGGTTGCACCCACTTGCATCCACTCCTTCAGATTTGTCCTTGAGCCGCGCAAGGGTCACCCATACATAACACCATTCACTTCGGTTGGTGGATTGTTGTTATGGCGCAGTTTAGCAGTCTCTCTCCACACCTTGCAAAGTTAAGTGCAGAAAGAGCTTCCCCTAAGCATTTCGGTGATCTAAAGGAGCTACTTTCCTCTAAAATAGAAAAACACTGGCGAACAGTGTCTTTTACAAATATGTATTTCTTCCTGTGTGTCCTCGGACGGCCACAATCTCTGTTTCACGTGTTTGAGTTTCACCTACACTGACTAGGGGTGTAATGGTACTCAAAAATCACGGCTCGGTACTACCTCGGTTTTCAAGTCACGGTTCGGTACGTTTTCGATACAGCACAAAGAAAGAAATGCCAGAGAAATTTCCTATTTGTTTAAAGAAAAATATTTTTAAATAAATGTGAGTTTTCCTAGATCTTGAAACTTTCAGGTTTATAAATGGGAGTCATCTTTGAAGGATGAACAAATAATGTTTTGGTCATCACATTAAAAATAACATTTAAATATATATTTATTTATATAATATTTGAATTTTGATGTGCTGGAAAAAGATGTGTGAAGTACCTGAGAACATTTCACCATTCCAGCCAAACTGGTTCCAGTTAGTGTTACTATATTAAATCCATGGTGAATGTTGCTGGTCTGTGGACGTAAAGTATTACTAGTTCATTCACGGCACAATGTTTCTCCTGGTTTCCATGACAGCGCTGTTTGATCTAATAGAGATCTACGGTTAATAACGGAGAAATGTGAATGCATCTCACTAGATATCGCAGCGATGTTATTACCTCAGTGGCGAATTCAAATGTTTTCTTTACCGGATCTCTTAGCGCGGTGTGGTAACAGTGTTGCTTGATCGAGATCGGCTCGCGCTGCACAGATGTTGCTGGTCCGAACTGATAAACGATCCGTGAAGCACATAACGAGTAGCGCAGTTTCGTTCTGCTTTCATTACGCTTGCCATTTGATGTTGCGCAACGTTTTGTTGGCCGCGCCAGCACGGATTTTGCCGGCAGGAAAAATGGTCCAAGCAACCGTTCGGTTTGTATGCGTACCGAACCGGAAGCCTCGAACCGAAACGGTTCAATACGAATACATGTACCGTTACACCCCTACTGACACATCATTCATGGATGATTCATGTCCTCACTGAGAGATCATCAACATTGTGATCGCGACTGTCTTTTCTAGTAAAAGGAGTCACCTCAGCTGCTCCTTGTCTCGATTCTGTCTGCAATGCACAAGGTTGCGTCGGCTAGCACTCAGGGTGATCTGAGGTGGAGTTTTTGTTGGGAATTACAAACCTGCACACATACTCACCGGCCACTTTATTAGGTACCCCATGCTAGTAACGGGTTGGACCCCTTTTGCCTTCAGAACTGCCTCAATTCTTCGTGGCATAGACTCAACAAGGTGCTGGAAGCATTCCTCAGGGAGTTTGGTCCATATTGACATGATGGCATCACACAGTTGCCGCAGATTTGTCTGGCTGCACATCCATGATGCGAATCTCCCATTCCACCACATCCCAAAGATGCTCTATTGGATTGAGATCTGGTGACTGTGGAGGCCATTTGAGTACAGCGAACTCATTGTCATGTTCAAGAAACCAGTCTGAGATGATTCCAGCTTTATGACATGGCGCATTATCCTGCTGAAAGTAGCCATCAGAAGTTGGGTACATTGTGGTCATAAAGGGATGGACATGGTCAGCAACAATACTCAGGTAGGCTGTGGCGTTGCAACGATGCTCAATTGGTACCAAGGGGCCCAAAGAGTGCCAAGAAAATATTCCCCACACCATGACACCACCACCACCAGCCTGAACCGTTGAAACAAGGCAGGATGGATCCATGCTTTCATGTTGTAGACGCCAAATTCTGACCCTACCATCTGAATGTCGCAGCAGAAATCGAGACTCATCAGACCAGGCAACGTCTTTCCAATCTTCTATTGTCCAATTTCGATGAGCTTGTGCAAATTGTAGCCTCAGTTTCCTGTTCTTAGCTGAAAGGAGTGGCACCCGGTGTGGTCTTCTGCTGCTGTAGCCCATCTGCCTCAAAGTTCGACGTACTGTGCGTTCAGAGATGCTCTTCTGCCCACCTTGGTTGTAACGGGTGGTTATTTGAGTCACTGTTGCCCTTCTATCAGCTCGAACCAGTCTGGCCATTCTCCTCTGACCTCTGGCATCAACAAGGCATTTCCGCCCACAGAACTGCCGCTCACTGGATGTTTTTTCTTTTTCGGACCATTCTCTGTAAACCCTAGAGATGGTTGTGCGTGAAAATCCCAGTAGATTAGCAGTTTCTGAAATACTCAGACCAGCCCTTCTGGCACCAACAATCATGTCACGTTCAAAGTCACTCAAATCACCTTTCTTCCCCATACTGATGCTCAGTTTGAACTGCAGGAGATTGTCTTGACCATGTCTACATGCCTAAATGCACTGAGTTGCCGCCATGTGATTGGCTGCTTAGAAATTAAGTGTTAACGAGCAGTTGGACAGGTGTACCTAATAAAGTGGCCGGTGAGTATATTCCAACGCACATAACTATAAAATCAATTCTTAATATTACGCATATGAACACCTTCACCGTTTATCACAGGTTCACGTTTAAAGTCTGTTTATAGAGAACGGTGTAATCTTAGCGGCCCCTAATTTAATAACAAATGATCATTTCAACAGAAGTGAATCAATCAAAACTAACTCTAGCTGGAAAATAACATTATTCAAGAACCGCTATAAAACCAAACCAATCTCTGTTACCTTAAATTATATTAAGTTTATCTCTGTAAAAAAGCTGCTTTAAAACAATCTACATTGTTAAAAGCGCTACATAAATGAGGATGACTTGACTTGACTTAAAATAAACAACTCCTGGTGCCTGTGATAGTTTTTATTTGGCCTCTCGAAGGCCGCTCTCACTCTGCATAATGCAAGTAGTCCACTGTCGTCACTCTTGTGCTGTGTAATGACAGCTCACCCTTCTCAGCCTCAGTGGCTGATGAAGACATTTTTACTTTGAAAACAACTTTCCCCAAGTGGACAAATAATACATCTATCTATTTATCGATCAATCTATATATCTCCCTAATTATCTATCTATCTGACCGACTATCTAATTGCTATATCTGCTCCGTTAGACGGACACATTGGCGAGGATATCAGTTTTGTACATTATTTCGTTTTGTTTACCATCTTATTTATGAGGATGAATTGTATAACATGCCTATTATTGCAGAACATATTTCACTTTTTGGAAATATGTGTTAATTTGCAATTCTGTTGCAGATCGATCAAACGGTGTTCGTGTAGGCTGTTAATTGTAAGACTTGCTTTGTGAAGTCTTCGTGTTATTTATGAGAGTCATTTATTTTACACAACGGTCTACAGTTTCACACACTTTCACGTGTTTTTTCCATCCGCCGACGGTGTCGCCATTTCTCATTTAACCCGTTATTGTGCGTACGCCTGGGTAAGAGCTTGCGTGAAGGACCGCACATTTTACCGTCAAGTTTGCTTTTTATAAATACCAACTATTGCGTAGAGAGCGGTGTACGCCTTCTTTTGTGCATATGCAACGCTTATAAATGAGGCCCCTGGACAGCTACTACAACAATCGGTTTGCATAACCAAAGAATTTCTGCACAAACTGTCAGAAACCGTCTCAGGGAAGCTCATCTGTATGCTCGTCGTCCTCATTGGGGTCTCAAGTCTGATTGCAGTTTGTTGTCCTAACCGACTAATGTGGGCAATTGCTCACATTTGATGGTGTCTGGCACTTTGGTTTTTACTGGTTTTTACTGTACAGGGCAGATGTCAGACAGCGTAAATGGCGTTATGTGGGTGAGTGGTTTGATGATGTCAACGCTGTGGATTGAGTGGCCCATGGTGGTGGTGGGGTTATGGCATGGTATGGGTAGGCATATGCTATGGACAACGAACACAGGTGGTCACACAAGCTTAACCATGCTGTCTAATCAGCATCTTGATATGCCCACACCTATGAGGTAGATGGATTAGTGCTCACTAACACAGATTTAGAAAAATTTGTGAAACATATTTGAGAGAAATATTTATGTACATAGAAAAAGTTTAGGTCTTTGAGTTCTGCTCATGAAAAATTGGGACAAAAAGAAAAGTGTTGCTTGCATTTATAATTTTGTTCAGTGTACATCCTGTGGCCCCTTTGGAGATTTGCTGAGGCCCCCAAATGCCCCCATGAAAAGAATCCAAAAAGGAATTAAATAAAAAGAATAGAGACTTGTGAGCATAACTACAACAGAGGAAAATGTGCTAAACAGGAATAAGGAGGAATAGGAGCACAAGAGAATTGTGGGAAGGCAAGTTAATGTTTGTGAATATTTGGGCAGAAAAAAAGAATGAATTACAGAGCGTGTCCCATTTCTTCTTTGATCCAAATGTACCCCCCTCCATGTTCTCTTCCACTGGAAAGAGAGAGAGAGTGAGAGACTTAAAGAGAGAAATACAGGCTCCCTATTTGAGGTCTGTGGGGTTTGGTTCTCTGCCTGCCCCCTTTCTGAAAGCCTCCCCCTCTGCCTTTTGGGTAAACAATCCTAAGAAATCCACTCAGAGCACAACTTCACCCATAGTGAATGAGACCTCAGTGTACTTGTGGGTCAAAACCGTATCACACAAACCAAAAAAAATCCCGTTTTACTGTTGGTATTATGCTGGGAGTGTGATTGACTGGTCATCTTTGTTTCCACACATCTGTTTTGGCCAATCGGGTTGTTTTGAATTAGATTTGCCTTGAGTTACAAATCCATGGGTGAACTTTCCCTTCAGACTCTCTCTCTCTCTCTCTCTCTCTCTCTCTCTCTCTCTCTCTCTGAATCATATAAAAGCCAGGTCTGTATGTCATAACAGGGAACCACTATGTTCGGTAGTTATTGCAACCGACGCCCTTCCCTCTCTTCCCTTCTCTCTTTTGCCAACTCTTTTTCTCTGGCCTTTTCCTGTCTGTCTATCCATCCATCCAGTTAATTCATCAGCTACAGCCATTCTTTAAAGGATAGTTCACTTTGAAATAAATTTTTGGTTCAGCTTACCTCAAGGGCATCCAATATGTAGGTGTCTTTGTTTCCGCAGCAGTTTTAATGCAGGTCTATGAAAACCTCCTCAAAGAACATGCAAAAAGAAGTCCAAATTAAACATGATTTAATGACTCACAAATGTAAGTACACATTGATTGCCTAAGACAGTATTTATATCGTTTTTACTTCATGAACGATGTATACTTTATATTGTTCTTACTGCATGACATGGAGGCGCCCTCTCGAGATCACTTGCATTTTCCTATGAACAGTGGAAACAACTTAAAATAATTCAATATTTCTGGTCATACAGAAAAAAATAATAACAAAAATACAATACTACGTCAATAATGCATCATTCGCATTATTAATATTATGTAAACTCACAATAAAAAGAAAACGATGAGCTTTTGTAAAATAAAATAAAACAGGGCACACTTTCATGGTCTCTGTGAACTGGAGCGCATCTCATAAATAAACTGAAAAACAGCGTATGCCTCACAGACATTAGAAAAATACCCTATATAAAGCTTAAAATGTCCACTTTTAAACTAACAAATTAGAATCAAAAGCAAATAGCATACGGTCTAATTATGTAATTCGAATGAAAGGTCCATTTCTCTCTAAAGGTGCATCCCCTTTACAGTGGAGATGGAGATATGTTAGCAGCCTATACACTGATTTAGAAAACATTAATTTGTTAATAAACAATTAAAATGCTTCATTATTGCTATAATAAATGCTAGGGGTGTAACGATACACAAAACTGATGGTTTCGGTTTTGGCGTCTCGGTTCGATTCGGTTTTGAAAGCTAAAATGGCTTTTTTTTCCTTTCTTTTTTTACTAGTGGTTTAATGAAAAAAAAATGGTCTTTGTCTTTAAATTAATTCAATTACAATTAAACATTTCACAAGAATGTTTCACAAGAATGTGCAAAAATCTGCTATGCTATAAACTATAGGGAGCTGCACATTACTATAACATTAGGGTTGTAGACTTTTAACCTAAATTCAGATGCTATTTATTTTTTAGATATAATAATCAACACACAACACATTGTATGAAAACATGTAAGCTGAACATAAGGCAGTTTTTGCGTTAACTTGTGTTTTTACTCTTATTTGTTGTTGAAATATAATAATTTACACAGTTGTAATTTTCATGAAAGATATTTTAGACATACATTAAATAATCAAGATATCAAACAGGTTAAGCAAAATATAATATACATAGTATAGTGCATTTATTTAGTGCAAGAGTTCATTTATAGGAAGTTGTGGACACTGAATCACTTGCCTGTTGAGGTAAATATAATGCTAGTGACAGCTAGCGCTATGCTGTTTCTTTCCGCGGCTGAAACACTGATTGAGCGATTACACGAGTTATGATGCCTTTCAGTAAGTATACTGTATCTTTCAACATACCTTCAGGTGTCTTTTCTGTAACTGAGGAAGAGATAATCGCGTTTACTCGCGCGCCGCGCTGCCGCTTGAAATGAGGAGCCGTTATAGTAAGCCCACAGCGATCTGTCACGCCACATCAAAGAGCGCCAAAACGCTAAACGCTAAAACGCCAAACGCTATTTCATTTTCGTAATCAAATAGACATAATTGGAAAGATTACACATTGCTTGTTATCGGAAGTAACAAAACACATAGCTTGTTATTTGGTGTTAATGGTGGTTAGGTTACAAAACTGAATTCGTTGTGTACTGTATACATAAGACATGAGGTCCATAGAGAGCCTAAGTCCCTCCCCTTCCGGTCGACCCCCATGGGACCTTATTTCGGAAAAATATTGTATGGTAGTCAATGGCAGAGATAACAAATATTTTGATTTCGTTTAAATTGATCCCTGAATTACACATATGATGTTTGTCAATTTAAAAGATACATTTTAAAGTCAAGAAAGTCGCAGTTTGATGTAAAACTGTTGAGATATAAGACTGTGAAAATACGTAATTACAAAGACTACAAACCCCAAAGGCACACATTTTCTCTCAATGAATGAAGCGAACTTTACTGAGGCTATGTCATTGTTTCTATAGTCTTACGTTATAATCGTAACGTTACCGTCATGAGTGTGTTGTTCCAGACTGCACACACACACAGCAGCGGATCTCGCTCGTTGTTTCGCCTCCCGGGAGATGTAGTTCATTGAGGGTTTTTCACATAAAACTAAAAGTTACTCTTCTGTTTTATGACGAACTTCGACTTTCTTGGCTTTCATAATTATCTTTTAAATTGACAAACATCATATGTGTAATCCAGGACACGTACAGTTCAGACGGAATAAAAAGATAAGTTATCTCTCGCCATTGACTACCATGCATTGTTTTTCCAAAATAAGGTCCCATGAACCGGAAGCGGAGGGGCGGGACTTAGGCTCTCTATTGAGTTGGGCTGGGTGGGGCCGGGGTAGCAGGGGGCGGGGCGTGTTCGGTACGCAATGACACTATCGCTATTCGAATCATGAGTTTAGTATCGCGGTTTTTCGGTTCGGTTCGTAAATCGTTACAAATGCTATATCAGATTTTTGTCAAAGACTACATCTGGATTGGATTCAGAATGATCAAAACACATGGTGTTTGAGTACATGGTGTATCTTTACATTCATTAACCCTTTCTGGGTTGACATTTCATTCAGCAACGTTAGGCAGTTTTGAACTGATATGCTGTTTAATTTTTGACGATCATATTATTTTACATTTGCGTAAGCAATCTTCTATTATTTGTTTCTGCGTCTTCATCTGTGTTTGGATCTGGATATTCTGTACTATTTCAGAATATGCGTATTAGCACCCCCTACCTGGCCTACCTTATATCAGTGAAAACTAAATTCAGTCAATGGCAGGGAAAGATTAAAAATAGATTTCAAGTAAATTCCTAACACTAGCCAGTGGAACTAGTCTATTTTCAGATACTTAGAATTAGGAACATATCTGTTTTCTTAATAAATCTATATTTTCAAATATAAGTTTATAAAACGGTATGTATAACTATTTGAAAAAAGTATTTAACAGGCTACTCAATCAAAAGAGTAAACACAACTACAAGCCAAGTATACTTAGCTTCATTAAACTTCTAAGTATATCTCAATCAAAAGATTGAGTACAAGTATATGCTTAGTCTTATTCGCTCATGTACTTCTTTCTATGTCGTTTATCTATCTAATGCATAATCTTTTAGTGAAGATGTCTATAATATGTACTACTATATAGCCTAATATACTATATGCTACTTAAAACTAATACTCAATCTCGGTTCTCTTTCTAGGGCTGTGTGAATGTTTTAATATTGATGTGAAGAGGCCACGGATCTTCAGTGGGCCTGAAGAGGCTCTGTTCGGCTTCTCTGTGCTACAGCATGAAGACAATGGAGAAAAATCGTAAGTACTTTTAAAGTTTTTTTAGTTTGTAACTTTAGAGGTTCTAAGTTACATTTAATTAAGATGCTATCAGGTGATTATGACTTGATTAAGCTTATGAATTTATAATGTTTTGCTTCTCTTTATATGTCTCCTTGGTAAAGGTTATTTTGAAACTGTACTCTGAGTGATTGTTTTATGAACAGAATTCTGGTCGGTGCTCCATGGACAGACCACAAAATAACAGGAAGGGAGATATTTACAAGTGCGTTGTGGAGATGAGCATAAATTCCAATTGTCTCAAAAGTTAACCTAGGTATCAGATTAACTCCTTTGCTATCAGAATTTACTTTCAATAGCAGTGTTGTGCATTGAGTACTAGTTTACAACATGTTTTTGTGTTATTCTGTTTATAGGTGAAAATGACATTTCAGAACGTGTCTGAAATCTTAAAACTCTCATTTGGGGATGAGCGCTGACCCCAGCTGCTTCAGATGGCTTCCTGGTGAGATTATATTTGAAACTCTTTAGACGGTATTTAAAGTCTAAAAAACAACTCTCGTTTGAGCACTGATATCACAGCCATTTTTGTATTATTCAGACATGTTTATGTTTTTATATATATGTGAGTGGGCATGAGTGTGTACATGTTTGTGGGATGGTGTGTTGAATGAGTGGTTCTAAATTCCCCTTCTTTGACTCATTTAGCCACTACCATCTGCTATTGCCACCATCTTTGTGCATGTGACCACCTGCAAAACAGTGGCCACTATTTAAATGACACATTATAGAGTCAGTTTTGTCTCTAAATGGGTGTTCTTAAAGAGACAATTCACAGAAAAAGGAAAATTCGATCATAATTAACAAACCCTTGTTTCATCTAAACCATAAGACTTTTTTGTTTGTCTGTGGTGTGCAAAATTAAAAATGTTCTCAGTTGCCCAGATCCATTGCATGTCCATTCAACTTGTGTGCTATAATCCAATTATAATTCAGATCATCTTCCTGAAGCCAATTTGTCAATATTCACTGATAATCTTCCCCTCTATTATTTATTAACGGAATAGTACCCCCACCCACCCAAATTTAAATTCTTTCACAATTTACTCACCCTCATGTCATTCATCTGTGGAAGACACAAATGAAGATATTTCTTTTCTTTTCATCCATTTTTGAGAGTCCATGAAACCAAAATTTAAACAAAAAGTACAAAATAAGACATTGTACAATTAATCCATTGAGCAGTTTAAGTTTAAGTCTTCTGCAGACACAAGTGCTTTATATAGCCCCTTTCACACAGTGCGTTGATCTAGGATATTGCCAGAGCACCTTCTGTGTGAATGCAAACACGACCTGGGATTCATGCCGGATCGATGCCGAACTTAAGACGCCAAATTTAAGATGCTGCTGAGACATTACATGTCACATCGATGTCTTTACCTGGATTTGTACGGGCTGTATGTGAACCCACTCTATAATTCGGAAAATCACTGGCAGTGTGAATAAACCAAAATCGGTTTAAATCCGGATCACTTTATCCGTGTATTTTCCAGAATCTCTGTGTGGCTTATGATGAACAGATTCGATTTGATTCAACCACTTGATTCATATAGATTACCTTTACAATGTTTCTTTAATACTTTTTGATGAGTGAAAGTTTTGTTGTGAATGGAGGGACATAAATCTCAGGTTTCATAACAAAGATTTACCTTTATGGATAACACTTTACAATACGTGTGCACTAATAAGCATTAATTCATGCTTAATTAATGCACAGATAATACTGAATTAATAAAGATTATCTAAGCTATTCATTAATGATTACTACATTAGGAACTAATTAAGAGTCTGTAAGGTTAATGTATTAGTTCATACATTAATTGTTTTTAATTAAATATGTAATTGTGGATTAATTCCATAATAACTCATTTTTTAACTAATACTGTTAATTAATATGTTAATTACCAGAATGAGCCAAAACCTTGTATTTCAACTTCCAGATAATATGACAGGTATGCTAATATGCATTAATACATGATTAATTACTTAATTGTTAGTGCAAATTCATGTGAAAATTACTACAATTACTAAATTACTAGTTAATAATGATGTGCCTCAACAAGTAAAGTCATAACATAATGATTCCTTTGCAAATCATTAGCTAATGATTAATTAAAGCAGACAGCTGGAAGTTGAAGTGCATAGCTTTGACTAATTGTGGTAATTAACACATTAATTTACACTATTAGTTAATAAAACAAGTTATTAAGGAATTAATACACAATGACACATTGAATTAATAGCAATTCAGTGTATTACTTAATCTATTGACTCTTTATAAGTTGCTGATGCAGTAATCATTAACTAATGGTTTAGTTCTTCATTAGTGATACATTAACTCATGATTATCTGTGCATTAGTTAAGCATGAATTAATGCATATTAGTGCACCCTGTATTGTAAAGTGTTACTGTACTATTTAACAATTCATTTAAAAGCTATAGAGTCGATGGATGGATACAGAAACACATAAAACCAACTAGAACCTCACCTGACCTAAAACCCGTCCAGAACAGCTAGTTCTTAATATATTGATGGTTTCAGCCTGTAACATTATTTTACCCGCACACACGCTTCCACACACACAAAGCTTTTTGTGTGGGGCAGAACGCAGTGAACCAGATCAGTCCAGTTCTGTGGCTTTGGTGGAATTGCTGGGTGGCTTTCGCCAGTAGTCAGACTTTTTATGAGAGCAAGCAAATGTTTTGGCAGGGAGAGACTGGGTATGTGTGTGTTAAAACAAAAATATGTTTTTGTGTATGTGTTTGTGTGACAGAGGGGTTAAACCGAGAGCAAGTGAGCACAGCTTTTGGGACGGAGTCACACATAGTTCACCAATGGTGTATGCCAACTAAAACTAGCACTCACAGTGTGGTTGTAATGAGCCCCCACATTGCACATTCAAATATCACTAACCAAATCATCTATTTGAATGTACCTGATTGAGGATTTGTGAGGCTGTGTTTGTTCTTTTGGTCAGTGCTATAACTGGATAAGAATGTGACTCAAGCCCTTTGTAATGACAGGCCGGGAAAAGCCATAGCACCTCTCACCCTCATGGCCACTTCAGTTCTGTCTCTCACACTCATTCTATCCCTTTTCCTTTCTCCATCCTCCCATCCCTATGTTACAGGCTTTCATAATAACAGGGTGGGGAATTGCAGAACTTTTAACCCCCCTTTAACCACTTCTTCCAAACACGTCTTTCTTTTGTCTCATTCACTCTCTTTCAACTTTTGGTATGTTTTCTTTCTCTCCATTCTTTCCCTCACCAATCCTCACAATGGTTTTTCAGGCACATAAACTGTACACTTTGAAGATGTACTTTTTTTCCCTTCTCCCCCAATTCCCACCAAGTACGTTTAAATTGCTTCATTGCAGGAGCAGCCGCCAACTCTGTTAAAGCATTTACGACAATAACCAACATTAATCAACAATTCTCTGTTCATATTGTTCCCTCTCTTCTCAGTCTCATTCTTTCTCTCGGTCTAACCAATATACTGATTATTTCCCAAAGGGAAGAACATTTACAAATTATTGTAGACAGCAGTGAAATTAATTGAAGAGCAAATGACTAAATAATTCAGACTCAAATAAAGAACCAAAGTTTCATACGTTTTTTTTTTTTTTTTTTCAGTATCTTGTCGATCATCAAGGCTGTCCTTTCTTCTTTGCTTCTCTCCTTACTTCTGTTTCTCTCTCCTACTTCCCTGGCTCACTTCACTTCAGTAGATTTGATTGGTCTGACCAGCACATAGCTCTTTCCTCCCTTTTTTAAACAGAGGAAATATGTCAGAAAAATGCACAAATATCAGACTTAACATTTACACTGAGAATTTAACGTGCAATACTAACAAAATCCCTCATTTGTGCACATATCAACATGTTCTGTGAGCTGTTGTGCATAATAAGTCTGCAATGTACCACAAGTGTTTAATATTCAGATAAAGGTGGTACTACAGATGTTGGATGACTGAATACTTTTTCTGTGTTCTTTAGGCCTGCGCTCCACTGTGGTCCCAGGAATGTGGTACATCTCTGTTTAGCACAGGAATCTGTGGTCTGTCACTCAACGACATGAAGCCCAAAGACATCCTTGCACCCACTGCCCAGAGTGAGATAAACCTCTGTTCATGCTGACCTGTTTTAATGAAACAAACATATTTAACTGAACTTTTTTGTGTGTGTGTATTTTTAACAGGGTGCACCACTTACATGGACATAGTGATTGTTTTAGATGGATCTAATAGTATCTATCCTGGTCTGAGGTGCAGAACTTCCTTAGCAACATTCTCAGCAAATTCCACATTAGCCCTGAGCAAATGCAGGTATGTTTTTCTTTTTTTTTTTACATGAAGTTCCTGTTTATTTATTTTTTTCATGTGTGTTTTGAGGGATTTAAACAAAAAAAAAATATATAGACGATTTCATCAGACGCATTGCCATGGTGATGAGCTGGCCCAAAGTTAACTTCCGTTCTGTTTGTTTATACTGTTTACTGGATAATATGGCATTGACTGCAAATGCAGTGAAAGTTAAGGTGATGAGCAGGTTGTTGAGCTGTGGGATGCAACCTGACCTTGGGAGCAAATGCAATTTTTAAAAATAAAAATGTTAGGGTTTCCTAAACAAAGAGGGAGACAGGCGGTATTAAAATAGCTAGGTTTATCCGAGTATCCGGTACAGTGTTTCCCATACATTCATTAGTGGCAGCCCACTACATTATTAGTGCTGACCGCTGACATATTGATTTCCGTGTTTTTTACAATTTAAGATGGGAAAAGTTGTATTTGACTGCAGAGTTGCGTGCAGCGCATTAATCGTCACTCTCTCTCTCTCTCTCTCTCTCTCTCTCTCTCTCTCTCTCTCTCTCTCTCACTCACAAACACATTGACAGCGGACCAGTCTGTGTATTGAATGGTTAGTATCATAAACAACGTTGCACAGATCTATCCAACATGCTGTCAATGTGGAGACCCACCTTAAAAAAAAGGTTAGCAAGCATGTAAGAAGCCTAGCTAATAAGGAGAGCTATGTTCACCTATGTTATAAAAACCCCGTCGCTGCGCTCGCCACAGTTTTTTTTAACACTGCGGTAAATCAGACACGTCAGTGAGCAAAATCAGTCTGATTTTGCTACTGACGGGTCTGATTTACGCAGTGTTAAAGAAACTGTGGCGGAAGCGCAAGCGGCGGGGTTCTTCATAGCATAGGCTGAACATAGCTCTCCTTATTAGCTAGGCTTCTTACATGCTTGCTAACCTTTTTTTTAAGGTGGGTCTCCACATTGACAGCATGTTGGATGGATCTGTGCAACGTTGTTTATGATACTAACCATTCAATACACAGACTGGTCCGCTGTCAATGTGTTTGTGAGTGAGAGAGAGAGAGAGAGAGAGAGAGAGAGAGAGAGAGAGAGAGTGCGATTATGCGCTGCACGCAACTCTGCAGTCAAATACAACTTTTCCCATCTTAAATTGTAAAAAACACGGAAATCAATATGTGGCGGTCAGCACTGATAATGTAGTGGGCTGCCACTAATGAATGTATGGGAAACACTGTACCGGATACTCGGATAAACCTAGCTATTTTAATACCGCCGTCTCCCTCTTTGTTAGGAAACCTTAACATTTTTATTTTTAAAAATTGCATTTGCTCCCAAGGTCAGGTTGCATCCCACAGCTCAACAACCTGCTCATCACCTTAACTTTCACTGCATTTGCAGTCAATGCCATATTATCCAGTAAACAGTATAAACAAACAGAACGGAAGTTAACTTTGGGCCAGCTCATCACCATGGCAATGCGTCTGATGAAATCGTCTATATATTTTTTTTTTGTTTAAATCCCTCAAAACACACATGAAAAAAATAAATAAACAGGAACTTCATGTAAAAAAAAAAAGAAAAACATACCTGCATTTGCTCAGGGCTAATGTGGAATTTGCTGAGAATGTTGCTAAGGAAGTTCTGCACCTCAGACCAGGGATAGATACTATTAGATCCATCTAAAACAATCACTATGTCCATGTAAGTGGTGCACCCTGTTAAAAATACACACACACAAAAAAGTTCAGTTAAATATGTTTGTTTCATTAAAACAGGTCAGCATGAACAGAGGTTTATCTCACTCTGGGCAGTGGGTGCAAGGATGTCTTTGGGCTTCATGTCGTTGAGTGACAGACCACAGATTCCTGTGCTAAACAGAGATGTACCACATTCCTGGGACCACAGTGGAGCGCAGGCCTAAAGAACACAGAAAAAGTATTCAGTCATCCAACATCTGTAGTACCACCTTTCACTGAATATTAAACACTTGTGGTACATTGCAGACTTATTATGCACAACAGCTCACAGAACATGTTGATATGTGCACAAATGAGGGATTTTGTTAGTATTGCACGTTAAATTCTCAGTGTAAATGTTAAGTCTGATATTTGTGCATTTTTCTGACATATTTCCTCTGTTTAAAAGAAGGGAGGAAGAGCTATGTGCTGGTCAGACCAATCAAATCTACTGAAGTGAAGTGAGCCAGGGAAGTAGGAGAGAGAAACAGAAGTAAGGAGAGAAGCAAAGAAGAAAGGACAGCCTTGATGATCGACAAGATACTGAAAAAAAAAAAAAAAAAACGTATGAAACTTTGGTTCTTTATTTGAGTCTGAATTATTTGGTCATTTGCTCTTCAATTAATTTCACTGCTGTCTACAATAATTTGTAAATGTTCTTCCCTTTGGGAAATAATCAGTATATTGGTTAGACCGAGAGAAAGAATGAGACTGAGAAGAGAGGGAACAATATGAACAGAGAATTGTTGATTAATGTTGGTTATTGTCGTAAATGCTTTAACAGAGTTGGCGGCTGCTCCTGCAATGAAGCAATTTAAACGTACTTGGTGGGAATTGGGGGAGAAGGGAAAAAAAGTACATCTTCAAAGTGTACAGTTTATGTGCCTGAAAAACCATTGTGAGGATTGGTGAGGGAAAGAATGGAGAGAAAGAAAACATACCAAAAGTTGAAAGAGAGTGAATGAGACAAAAGAAAGACGTGTTTGGAAGAAGTGGTTAAAGGGGGGTTAAAAGTTCTGCAATTCCCCACCCTGTTATTATGAAAGCCTGTAACATAGGGATGGGAGGATGGAGAAAGGAAAAGGGATAGAATGAGTGTGAGAGACAGAACTGAAGTGGCCATGAGGGTGAGAGGTGCTATGGCTTTTCCCGGCCTGTCATTACAAAGGGCTTGAGTCACATTCTTATCCAGTTATAGCACTGACCAAAAGAACAAACACAGCCTCACAAATCCTCAATCAGGTACATTCAAATAGATGATTTGGTTAGTGATATTTGAATGTGCAATGTGGGGGCTCATTACAACCACACTGTGAGTGCTAGTTTTAGTTGGCATACACCATTGGTGAACTATGTGTGACTCCGTCCCAAAAGCTGTGCTCACTTGCTCTCGGTTTAACCCCTCTGTCACACAAACACATACACAAAAACATATTTTTGTTTTAACACACACATACCCAGTCTCTCCCTGCCAAAACATTTGCTTGCTCTCATAAAAAGTCTGACTACTGGCGAAAGCCACCCAGCAATTCCACCAAAGCCACAGAACTGGACTGATCTGGTTCACTGCGTTCTGCCCCACACAAAAAGCTTTGTGTGTGTGGAAGCGTGTGTGCGGGTAAAATAATGTTACAGGCTGAAACCATCAATATATTAAGAACTAGCTGTTCTGGACGGGTTTTAGGTCAGGTGAGGTTCTAGTTGGTTTTATGTGTTTCTGTATCCATCCATCGACTCTATAGCTTTTAAATGAATTGTTAAATAGTACAGTAACACTTTACAATACAGGGTGCACTAATATGCATTAATTCATGCTTAACTAATGCACAGATAATCATGAGTTAATGTATCACTAATGAAGAACTAAACCATTAGTTAATGATTACTGCATCAGCAACTTATAAAGAGTCAATAGATTAAGTAATACACTGAATTGCTATTAATTCAATGTGTCATTGTGTATTAATTCCTTAATAACTTGTTTTATTAACTAATAGTGTAAATTAATGTGTTAATTACCACAATTAGTCAAAGCTATGCACTTCAACTTCCAGCTGTCTGCTTTAATTAATCATTAGCTAATGATTTGCAAAGGAATCATTATGTTATGACTTTACTTGTTGAGGCACATCATTATTAACTAGTAATTTAGTAATTGTAGTAATTTTCACATGAATTTGCACTAACAATTAAGTAATTAATCATGTATTAATGCATATTAGCATACCTGTCATATTATCTGGAAGTTGAAATACAAGGTTTTGGCTCATTCTGGTAATTAACATATTAATTAACAGTATTAGTTAAAAAATGAGTTATTATGGAATTAATCCACAATTACATATTTAATTAAAAACAATTAATGTATGAACTAATACATTAACCTTACAGACTCTTAATTAGTTCCTAATGTAGTAATCATTAATGAATAGCTTAGATAATCTTTATTAATTCAGTATTATCTGTGCATTAATTAAGCATGAATTAATGCTTATTAGTGCACACGTATTGTAAAGTGTTATCCATAAAGGTAAATCTTTGTTATGAAACCTGAGATTTATGTCCCTCCATTCACAACAAAACTTTCACTCATCAAAAAGTATTAAAGAAACATTGTAAAGGTAATCTATATGAATCAAGTGGTTGAATCAAATCGAATCTGTTCATCATAAGCCACACAGAGATTCTGGAAAATACACGGATAAAGTGATCCGGATTTAAACCGATTTTGGTTTATTCACACTGCCAGTGATTTTCCGAATTATAGAGTGGGTTCACATACAGCCCGTACAAATCCAGGTAAAGACATCGATGTGACATGTAATGTCTCAGCAGCATCTTAAATTTGGCGTCTTAAGTTCGGCATCGATCCGGCATGAATCCCAGGTCGTGTTTGCATTCACACAGAAGGTGCTCTGGCAATATCCTAGAATCAACGCACTGTGTGAAAGGGGCTATATAAAGCACTTGTGTCTGCAGAAGACTTAAACTTAAACTGCTCAATGGATTAATTGTACAATGTCTTATTTTGTACTTTTTGTTTAAATTTTGGTTTCATGGACTCTCAAAAATGGATGAAAAAAAAGAAATATCTTCATTTGTGTCTTCCACAGATGAATGACATGAGGGTGAGTAAATTGTGAAAGAATTTAAATTTGGGTGGGTGGGGGTACTATTCCGTTAATAAATAATAGAGGGGAAGATTATCAGTGAATATTGACAAATTGGCTTCAGGAAGATGATCTGAATTATAATTGGATTATAGCACACAAGTTGAATGGACATGCAATGGATCTGGGCAACTGAGAACATTTTTAATTTTGCACACCACAGACAAACAAAAAAGTCTTATGGTTTAGATGAAACAAGGGTTTGTTAATTATGATCGAATTTTCCTTTTTCTGTGAATTGTCTCTTTAAGAACACCCATTTAGAGACAAAACTGACTCTATAATGTGTCATTTAAATAGTGGCCACTGTTTTGCAGGTGGTCACATGCACAAAGATGGTGGCAATAGCAGATGGTAGTGGCTAAATGAGTCAAAGAAGGGGAATTTAGAACCACTCATTCAACACACCATCCCACAAACATGTACACACTCATGCCCACTCACATATATATAAAAACATAAACATGTCTGAATAATACAAAAATGGCTGTGATATCAGTGCTCAAACGAGAGTTGTTTTTTAGACTTTAAATACCGTCTAAAGAGTTTCAAATATAATCTCACCAGGAAGCCATCTGAAGCAGCTGGGGTCAGCGCTCATCCCCAAATGAGAGTTTTAAGATTTCAGACACGTTCTGAAATGTCATTTTCACCTATAAACAGAATAACACAAAAACATGTTGTAAACTAGTACTCAATGCACAACACTGCTATTGAAAGTAAATTCTGATAGCAAAGGAGTTAATCTGATACCTAGGTTAACTTTTGAGACAATTGGAATTTATGTCATTATCCCACAACGCACTTGTAAATATCTCCCTTCCTGTTATTTTGTGGTCTGTCCATGGAGCACCGACCAGAATTCTGTTCATAAAACAATCACTCAGAGTACAGTTTCAAAATAACCTTTACCAAGGAGACATATAAAGAGAAGCAAAACATTATAAATTCATAAGCTTAATCAAGTCATAATCACCTGATAGCATCTTAATTAAATGTAACTTAGAACCTCTAAAGTTACAAACTAAAAAAACTTTAAAAGTACTTACGATTTTTCTCCATTGTCTTCATGCTGTAGCACAGAGAAGCCGAACAGAGCCTCTTCAGGCCCACTGAAGATCCGTGGCCTCTTCACATCAATATTAAAACATTCACACAGCCCTAGAAAGAGAACCGAGATTGAGTATTAGTTTTAAGTAGCATATAGTATATTAGGCTATATAGTAGTACATATTATAGACATCTTCACTAAAAGATTATGCATTAGATAGATAAACGACATAGAAAGAAGTACATGAGCGAATAAGACTAAGCATATACTTGTACTCAATCTTTTGATTGAGATATACTTAGAAGTTTAATGAAGCTAAGTATACTTGGCTTGTAGTTGTGTTTACTCTTTTGATTGAGTAGCCTGTTAAATACTTTTTTCAAATAGTTATACATACCGTTTTATAAACTTATATTTGAAAATATAGATTTATTAAGAAAACAGATATGTTCCTAATTCTAAGTATCTGAAAAAGACTGAGTTCCACTGGCTAGTGTTAGGAATTTACTTGAAATCTATTTTTAATCTTTCCCTGCCATTGACTGAATTTAGTTTTCACTGATATAAGGTAGGCCAGGTAGGGGGTGCTAATACGCATATTCTGAAATAGTACAGAATATCCAGATCCAAACACAGATGAAGACGCAGAAACAAATAATAGAAGATTGCTTACGCAAATGTAAAATAATATGATCGTCAAAAATTAAACAGCATATCAGTTCAAAACTGCCTAACGTTGCTGAATGAAATGTCAACCCAGAAAGGGTTAATGAATGTAAAGATACACCATGTACTCAAACACCATGTGTTTTGATCATTCTGAATCCAATCCAGATGTAGTCTTTGACAAAAATCTGATATAGCATTTGTAACGATTTACGAACCGAACCGAAAAACCGCGATACTAAACTCATGATTCGAATAGCGATAGTGTCATTGCGTACCGAACACGCCCCGCCCCCTGCTACCCCGGCCCCACCCAGCCCAACTCAATAGAGAGCCTAAGTCCCGCCCCTCCGCTTCCGGTTCATGGGACCTTATTTTGGAAAAACAATGCATGGTAGTCAATGGCGAGAGATAACTTATCTTTTTATTCCGTCTGAACTGTACGTGTCCTGGATTACACATATGATGTTTGTCAATTTAAAAGATAATTATGAAAGCCAAGAAAGTCGCAGTTCGTCATAAAACAGAAGAGTAACTTTTAGTTTTATGTGAAAAACCCTCAATGAACTACATCTCCCGGGAGGCGAAACAACGAGCGAGATCCGCTGCTGTGTGTGTGTGCAGTCTGGAACAACACACTCATGACGGTAACGTTACGATTATAACGTAAGACTATAGAAACAATGACATAGCCTCAGTAAAGTTCGCTTCATTCATTGAGAGAAAATGTGTGCCTTTGGGGTTTGTAGTCTTTGTAATTACTTATTTTCACAGTCTTATATCTCAACAGTTTTACATCAAACTGCGACTTTCTTGACTTTAAAATGTATCTTTTAAATTGACAAACATCATATGTGTAATTCAGGGATCAATTTAAACGAAATCAAAATATTTGTTATCTCTGCCATTGACTACCATACAATATTTTTCCGAAATAAGGTCCCATGGGGGTCGACCGGGAAGGGGAGGGACTTAGGCTCTCTATGGACCTCATGTCTTATGTATACAGTACACAACGAATTCAGTTTTGTAACCTAACCACCATTAACACCAAATAACAAGCTATGTGTTTTGTTACTTCCGATAACAAGCAATGTGTAATCTTTCCAATTATGTCTATTTGATTACGAAAATGAAATAGCGTTTGGCGTTTTAGCGTTTAGCGTTTTGGCGCTCTTTGATGTGGCGTGACAGATCGCTGTGGGCTTACTATAACGGCTCCTCATTTCAAGCGGCAGCGCGGCGCGCGAGTAAACGCGATTATCTCTTCCTCAGTTACAGAAAAGACACCTGAAGGTATGTTGAAAGATACAGTATACTTACTGAAAGGCATCATAACTCGTGTAATCGCTCAATCAGTGTTTCAGCCGCGGAAAGAAACAGCATAGCGCTAGCTGTCACTAGCATTATATTTACCTCAACAGGCAAGTGATTCAGTGTCCACAACTTCCTATAAATGAACTCTTGCACTAAATAAATGCACTATACTATGTATATTATATTTTGCTTAACCTGTTTGATATCTTGATTATTTAATGTATGTCTAAAATATCTTTCATGAAAATTACAACTGTGTAAATTATTATATTTCAACAACAAATAAGAGTAAAAACACAAGTTAACGCAAAAACTGCCTTATGTTCAGCTTACATGTTTTCATACAATGTGTTGTGTGTTGATTATTATATCTAAAAAATAAATAGCATCTGAATTTAGGTTAAAAGTCTACAACCCTAATGTTATAGTAATGTGCAGCTCCCTATAGTTTATAGCATAGCAGATTTTTGCACATTCTTGTGAAACATTCTTGTGAAATGTTTAATTGTAATTGAATTAATTTAAAGACAAAGACCATTTTTTTTTCATTAAACCACTAGTAAAAAAAGAAAGGAAAAAAAAGCCATTTTAGCTTTCAAAACCGAATCGAACCGAGACGCCAAAACCGAAACCATCAGTTTTGTGTATCGTTACACCCCTAGCATTTATTATAGCAATAATGAAGCATTTTAATTGTTTATTAACAAATTAATGTTTTCTAAATCAGTGTATAGGCTGCTAACATATCTCCATCTCCACTGTAAAGGGGATGCACCTTTAGAGAGAAATGGACCTTTCATTCGAATTACATAATTAGACCGTATGCTATTTGCTTTTGATTCTAATTTGTTAGTTTAAAAGTGGACATTTTAAGCTTTATATAGGGTATTTTTCTAATGTCTGTGAGGCATACGCTGTTTTTCAGTTTATTTATGAGATGCGCTCCAGTTCACAGAGACCATGAAAGTGTGCCCTGTTTTATTTTATTTTACAAAAGCTCATCGTTTTCTTTTTATTGTGAGTTTACATAATATTAATAATGCGAATGATGCATTATTGACGTAGTATTGTATTTTTGTTATTATTTTTTTCTGTATGACCAGAAATATTGAATTATTTTAAGTTGTTTCCACTGTTCATAGGAAAATGCAAGTGATCTCGAGAGGGCGCCTCCATGTCATGCAGTAAGAACAATATAAAGTATACATCGTTCATGAAGTAAAAACGATATAAATACTGTCTTAGGCAATCAATGTGTACTTACATTTGTGAGTCATTAAATCATGTTTAATTTGGACTTCTTTTTGCATGTTCTTTGAGGAGGTTTTCATAGACCTGCATTAAAACTGCTGCGGAAACAAAGACACCTACATATTGGATGCCCTTGAGGTAAGCTGAACCAAAAATTTATTTCAAAGTGAACTATCCTTTAAAGAATGGCTGTAGCTGATGAATTAACTGGATGGATGGATAGACAGACAGGAAAAGGCCAGAGAAAAAGAGTTGGCAAAAGAGAGAAGGGAAGAGAGGGAAGGGCGTCGGTTGCAATAAGCTACCGAACATAGTGGTTCCCTGTTATGACATACAGACCTGGCTTTTATATGATTCAGAGAGAGAGAGAGAGAGAGAGAGAGAGAGAGAGAGAGAGAGAGTCTGAAGGGAAAGTTCACCCATGGATTTGTAACTCAAGGCAAATCTAATTCAAAACAACCCGATTGGCCAAAACAGATGTGTGGAAACAAAGATGACCAGTCAATCACACTCCCAGCATAATACCAACAGTAAAACGGGATTTTTTTTGGTTTGTGTGATACGGTTTTGACCCACAAGTACACTGAGGTCTCATTCACTATGGGTGAAGTTGTGCTCTGAGTGGATTTCTTAGGATTGTTTACCCAAAAGGCAGAGGGGGAGGCTTTCAGAAAGGGGGCAGGCAGAGAACCAAACCCCACAGACCTCAAATAGGGAGCCTGTATTTCTCTCTTTAAGTCTCTCACTCTCTCTCTCTTTCCAGTGGAAGAGAACATGGAGGGGGGTACATTTGGATCAAAGAAGAAATGGGACACGCTCTGTAATTCATTCTTTTTTTCTGCCCAAATATTCACAAACATTAACTTGCCTTCCCACAATTCTCTTGTGCTCCTATTCCTCCTTATTCCTGTTTAGCACATTTTCCTCTGTTGTAGTTATGCTCACAAGTCTCTATTCTTTTTATTTAATTCCTTTTTGGATTCTTTTCATGGGGGCATTTGGGGGCCTCAGCAAATCTCCAAAGGGGCCACAGGATGTACACTGAACAAAATTATAAATGCAAGCAACACTTTTCTTTTTGTCCCAATTTTTCATGAGCAGAACTCAAAGACCTAAACTTTTTCTATGTACATAAATATTTCTCTCAAATATGTTTCACAAATTTTTCTAAATCTGTGTTAGTGAGCACTAATCCATCTACCTCATAGGTGTGGGCATATCAAGATGCTGATTAGACAGCATGGTTAAGCTTGTGTGACCACCTGTGTTCGTTGTCCATAGCATATGCCTACCCATACCATGCCATAACCCCACCACCACCATGGGCCACTCAATCCACAGCGTTGACATCATCAAACCACTCACCCACATAACGCCATTTACGCTGTCTGACATCTGCCCTGTACAGTAAAAACCAGTAAAAACCAAAGTGCCAGACACCATCAAATGTGAGCAATTGCCCACATTAGTCGGTTAGGACAACAAACTGCAATCAGACTTGTAGACCCCAATGAGGACGACGAGCATACAGATGAGCTTCCCTGAGACGGTTTCTGACAGTTTGTGCAGAAATTCTTTGGTTATGCAAACCGATTGTTGTAGTAGCTGTCCAGGGGCCTCATTTATAAGCGTTGCATATGCACAAAAGAAGGCGTACACCGCTCTCTACGCAATAGTTGGTATTTATAAAAAGCAAACTTGACGGTAAAATGTGCGGTCCTTCACGCAAGCTCTTACCCAGGCGTCGCACAATAACGGGTTAAATGAGAAATGGCGACACCGTCGGCGGATGGAAAAAACACGTGAAAGTGTGTGAAACTGTAGACCGTTGTGTAAAATAAATGACTCTCATAAATAACACGAAGACTTCACAAAGCAAGTCTTACAATTAACAGCCTACACGAACACCGTTTGATCGATCTGCAACAGAATTGCAAATTAACACATATTTCCAAAAAGTGAAATATGTTCTGCAATAATAGGCATGTTATACAATTCATCCTCATAAATAAGATGGTAAACAAAACGAAATAATGTACAAAACTGATATCCTCGCCAATGTGTCCGTCTAACGGAGCAGATATAGCAATTAGATAGTCGGTCAGATAGATAGATAATTAGGGAGATATATAGATTGATCGATAAATAGATAGATGTATTATTTGTCCACTTGGGGAAAGTTGTTTTCAAAGTAAAAATGTCTTCATCAGCCACTGAGGCTGAGAAGGGTGAGCTGTCATTACACAGCACAAGAGTGACGACAGTGGACTACTTGCATTATGCAGAGTGAGAGCGGCCTTCGAGAGGCCAAATAAAAACTATCACAGGCACCAGGAGTTGTTTATTTTAAGTCAAGTCAAGTCATCCTCATTTATGTAGCGCTTTTAACAATGTAGATTGTTTTAAAGCAGCTTTTTTACAGAGATAAACTTAATATAATTTAAGGTAACAGAGATTGGTTTGGTTTTATAGCGGTTCTTGAATAATGTTATTTTCCAGCTAGAGTTAGTTTTGATTGATTCACTTCTGTTGAAATGATCATTTGTTATTAAATTAGGGGCCGCTAAGATTACACCGTTCTCTATAAACAGACTTTAAACGTGAACCTGTGATAAACGGTGAAGGTGTTCATATGCGTAATATTAAGAATTGATTTTATAGTTATGTGCGTTGGAATATACTCACCGGCCACTTTATTAGGTACACCTGTCCAACTGCTCGTTAACACTTAATTTCTAAGCAGCCAATCACATGGCGGCAACTCAGTGCATTTAGGCATGTAGACATGGTCAAGACAATCTCCTGCAGTTCAAACCGAGCATCAGTATGGGGAAGAAAGGTGATTTGAGTGACTTTGAACGTGACATGATTGTTGGTGCCAGAAGGGCTGGTCTGAGTATTTCAGAAACTGCTAATCTACTGGGATTTTCACGCACAACCATCTCTAGGGTTTACAGAGAATGGTCCGAAAAAGAAAAAACATCCAGTGAGCGGCAGTTCTGTGGACGGAAATGCCTTGTTGATGCCAGAGGTCAGAGGAGAATGGCCAGACTGGTTCGAGCTGATAGAAGGGCAACAGTGACTCAAATAACCACCCGTTACAACCAAGGTGGGCAGAAGAGCATCTCTGAACGCACAGTACGTCGAACTTTGAGGCAGATGGGCTACAGCAGCAGAAGACCACACCGGGTGCCACTCCTTTCAGCTAAGAACAGGAAACTGAGGCTACAATTTGCACAAGCTCATCGAAATTGGACAATAGAAGATTGGAAAGACGTTGCCTGGTCTGATGAGTCTCGATTTCTGCTGCGACATTCAGATGGTAGGGTCAGAATTTGGCGTCTACAACATGAAAGCATGGATCCATCCTGCCTTGTTTCAACGGTTCAGGCTGGTGGTGGTGGTGTCATGGTGTGGGGAATATTTTCTTGGCACTCTTTGGGCCCCTTGGTACCAATTGAGCATCGTTGCAACGCCACAGCCTACCTGAGTATTGTTGCTGACCATGTCCATCCCTTTATGACCACAATGTACCCAACTTCTGATGGCTACTTTCAGCAGGATAATGCGCCATGTCATAAAGCTGGAATCATCTCAGACTGGTTTCTTGAACATGACAATGAGTTCGCTGTACTCAAATGGCCTCCACAGTCACCAGATCTCAATCCAATAGAGCATCTTTGGGATGTGGTGGAATGGGAGATTCGCATCATGGATGTGCAGCCGACAAATCTGCGGCAACTGTGTGATGCCATCATGTCAATATGGACCAAACTCCCTGAGGAATGCTTCCAGCACCTTGTTGAATCTATGCCACGAAGAATTGAGGCAGTTCTGAAGGCAAAAGGGGTCCAACCCGTTACTAGCATGGGGTACCTAATAAAGTGGCCGGTGAGTATGTGTGCAGGTTTGTAATTCCCAACAAAAACTCCACCTCAGATCACCCTGAGTGCTAGCCGACGCAACCTTGTGCATTGCAGACAGAATCGAGACAAGGAGCAGCTGAGGTGACTCCTTTTACTAGAAAAGACAGTCGCGATCACAATGTTGATGATCTCTCAGTGAGGACATGAATCATCCATGAATGATGTGTCAGTAGGGGTGTAACGGTACATGTATTCGTATTGAACCGTTTCGGTTCGAGGCTTCCGGTTCGGTACGCATACAAACCGAACGGTTGCTTGGACCATTTTTCCTGCCGGCAAAATCCGTGCTGGCGCGGCCAACAAAACGTTGCGCAACATCAAATGGCAAGCGTAATGAAAGCAGAACGAAACTGCGCTACTCGTTATGTGCTTCACGGATCGTTTATCAGTTCGGACCAGCAACATCTGTGCAGCGCGAGCCGATCTCGATCAAGCAACACTGTTACCACACCGCGCTAAGAGATCCGGTAAAGAAAACATTTGAATTCGCCACTGAGGTAATAACATCGCTGCGATATCTAGTGAGATGCATTCACATTTCTCCGTTATTAACCGTAGATCTCTATTAGATCAAACAGCGCTGTCATGGAAACCAGGAGAAACATTGTGCCGTGAATGAACTAGTAATACTTTACGTCCACAGACCAGCAACATTCACCATGGATTTAATATAGTAACACTAACTGGAACCAGTTTGGCTGGAATGGTGAAATGTTCTCAGGTACTTCACACATCTTTTTCCAGCACATCAAAATTCAAATATTATATAAATAAATATATATTTAAATGTTATTTTTAATGTGATGACCAAAACATTATTTGTTCATCCTTCAAAGATGACTCCCATTTATAAACCTGAAAGTTTCAAGATCTAGGAAAACTCACATTTATTTAAAATATTTTTCTTTAAACAAATAGGAAATTTCTCTGGCATTTCTTTCTTTGTGCTGTATCGAAAACGTACCGAACCGTGACTTGAAATCCGAGGTAGTACCGAGCCGTGATTTTTGAGTACCATTACACCCCTAGTCAGTGTAGGTGAAACTCAAACACGTGAAACAGAGATTGTGGCCGTCCGAGGACACACAGGAAGAAATACATATTTGTAAAAGACACTGTTCGCCAGTGTTTTTCTATTTTAGAGGAAAGTAGCTCCTTTAGATCACCGAAATGCTTAGGGGAAGCTCTTTCTGCACTTAACTTTGCAAGGTGTGGAGAGAGACTGCTAAACTGCGCCATAACAACAATCCACCAACCGAAGTGAATGGTGTTATGTATGGGTGACCCTTGCGCGGCTCAAGGACAAATCTGAAGGAGTGGATGCAAGTGGGTGCAACCTCCTTTTAGACACTTCTCATTGGCCAAGCAGCATTGCTGTAATTACAGCAGAAATAGCAGAGGAAATATCTTGGGTCTTAGAATATTGTGTTGGACAGTGGGCGGACTTCAAGTCAAAAAGGTTAAGAACCACTGTGTTAGTGGAAAATGTCCATAGTTAATGTGATGAACTACACCTGTGGTTACTCTGCAGGATACTTGTACTAGAAATGAACTGACTTCCTACATTCATATAAAATGGCAAAAATTCTGAGATCCAGCATCCGATCCAATGATATTCAGACATGTTTAAGTGGGGTCAGTTATCTCTTCCAAATTATCTTTATCCAAAACCATCCAGCAAAACTCCCCTCTTCTCATTCACACTTGTTTTGTTCTCATTCCTCAATGTTTGTTTCTGTGTGTGAAAGAGATCTAGAGTATCTTTGGTCCTCTGTTTTAGCTCTGTGGGTTTTCTTGGTCCATGCCTCCAGGGCTCTGTCATGACAACTGTAAACATTTATGTAAGTTGGTGGTGAACAGTCTGGAAAAGCAGCAGATATTCTCTCACTCCTTACATACAAATACACACATATAGACTATTACACACATAAATGCTTTCCTTAACCACATTGAGAGAAGCATTCTCACCCACCACTGTCACATTGAATGAGTCTTATTAGAAATGCAAATGCACAGTTCAGCCATGCCAGTATGAGTAATATGCGAACACATGGGACACATTACTGAGAGAGAACATGTTACTTTATGTTGAAACCCACTGAAATGGAAACAATTTTACCCATGCTAATTTAAACTGTGATGTTTAAATTGTGCAGTTTAGTTATTACTCTCTTTTCTTTTAGTTATCCTTATATTATCTTTTTTCCCTTTCGTTTCTGACAGCTATTTTGGGGTCAATGAAATATCCTTGCAGACACACATTCGTTCTCACTCTCAGTGTGAGGATATACACTGGTTTCTCATGTCACTTTATTCTAAATCTCACTTCTTTCCAAACTGATTTACAGTGTTGGGGAGTAGTTAACTACAACTAGCGAAGCTACTAACTTAACTACATTTTTCAGTAGCTTGGCAGTAGCTCAGTTGCTTTTTAAACAGTGTAGCTTTTCTAGTAGCTAACTACTTTTTGCAGCAAGTAGCGGTGTAGCGCGAGCAAAAGCTACATTGCTACATTGTCGAACCTGCGAATCATGCGATGCAAGGATATTCTTCTTCTGTTAGATTACAAACTCATTTTTTTTGCCATTATCGCCACCTGTTGTTTAATCACGCATCTTCAGTGATGTACAGAAGTGGGTTGACACACCCATATTATGATTATATAGCAAGACGTGACGGCAGATTTGGAGGATGGAGAGACAGCTAACGTTAATTACCCATGGCCTTATTTGTCCAAGTTCAATCAGTATTTTTGAGAAAATGTTCTACATGCAATTTACGTTGGATGTATATTTCGTTCTTGCAATGTTGTAGGCTATTTGTTGCAATTTTGACAAACAGTCAGAGATATTTTAGTGTTGTGTGTAATAAAACAATACTCTTTGAAATTGTAATTGCATTGCCTTGTTTTAAACACTAAATATTTTACTTAAAACATTCCTCAGACACTTAGTTATTTATATTTATAATATACGTTGTTCAAAAAAAGCAAAAGTAGTTTCAATGTAGCTAGCTACTTTTTGATAGTAACTTGTAGCTGCTAACTAGCTAACTACTTTTCTAAATGGGTAGCTTGACTCAACCCGATCACACCAAATGCGTCTTTATAGCACGCATGTGTATTGTCGTGTAATATATACGCGAGTTTTACGTGCATATGATACGCATTGGTTGGTTAGGTTAAGTTTAGGTGTGGGGTGCGTGTGTATTCAGACGCTTGGCTAGAATTAGTGGTGTGGGGTGCATGTGTATTATACGCAAACGAACTGCGTATCAATTGCACGACAAAAACTGCGTATCAATTGCACGACAAAAACTGCGTCTCATATGCACGTAAAAACTCATTTTCGCGTATATATTACACGACAATACACATCATTTACATGAGAACAGGCTGCTTGACTGTAGTTAAACTACTTAAACTTACGAGTAGCTTGTAGCTTGTCAAACTACAGTTTCAGAGTAGCTTCCCCAACACTGCTGATTTAATGTATCTGCAACACTTTTAAAACCATTTCTGTCGGTTTCTTGTCTCCTGTTTTCTTTTACTGCCTTATGTTGCCTCTATTTTTCATGTAGTGTCTCAATAAACCCTCTCAAGAGGTGGGTGGGTCTTGAGAGTGAGATGAGGGGGTAAAGGGGGTGGAATTCCAAGAGTCCCACACCTGTATTCTCTATCTAAAGCACTGAAGAACATAGCAAAACACAAGACAGCTTGCTCATCACTGAGCATCTGCAGAATCTATCAGCAGCCACAGCGGTATATGCACAAAAACAGACACCAATGTCTACAGTATGCAGGCTAGGTAACAAATTGTGTATAAACATGTCATGCAGAATAGGTATAAAAGGTAGTAAGTGTGTACAATACAGTGGCATTACACTTCTACAGTCTGGAAATACTTCAACTGCAACTGTCCATAAAGCACCATAGCGTTTACAGTAATTTGCTATGATATGTGACCTAATTGTGGCATGATAGGCTACTTTATCTAAAATCTTAGTTTCATTCAGTGAATTTAAACAAAGGTCTCCCTCAAAATAGTTTGATCTGTTGATGTCTAGATGAAGTCGGTTAAAAGAGAATCAGTAATTCCAGCAAAAATACTACTGCAAGGAAAATGATTGTAGTGATTAGATGAAACATTTTCATGCTTTACACTTTAATTAGTAGGCCTAATTACTCTATAAACCATTGGTAGAAAACATGTGGTTAAACAAATAAATAATGTCCTTGCAGTCACAGCCTACAGTTTGGGTTACTGTCTGTGTCTTATAAGTGCAGATCTTACAGATGATCTTCATATGCTTGTACCTACATTATTTGCATGTTTTAAATTATTTATGAAATTATATTACATCAACATCACGTGACAGAGAGAGTAAACAGCACAAATCAATGCAAAAACACATGCCTAACTCACCTTTGAGAAGAACAGTGATCTTTAACAACAGCAGGTACTTGTGGATCTCCATTTGCCAGTTATGTGATTCAGTCTCTTTTTCTCCTTCTTCAATTTGTAGTTGTCAGCAGTGATTGTAAATACAGCGCGCGCAAAGAATGGGGTGCGCGCGTGTTCTCTCAGGTGGACATTTGCTTCCTCTCCAGTGGCATACTGGTACTCACGCGCTCACAGTGCAGTACGTAGCACGCGCGCCGCTCTCACATCCCTGTGCATGAAAGACATCACTGTATGGTATTTTGGGCTTGTCGCAACTTTTTACTCATTTTGACAAACTAGTTTTTAAAAACGTTTGAATTAAATAAGTAGCATAACATACATTTGAAGTTTTTTTTAGTTTTATAATAACATCGATTTTCGCTCATAATAAGTTTAACTAATAGCAATTATAATGATAAATAAATGGAAAACTACAGGGACCAAAAATGACAATTCACTCATTTAAAATTCACACGCTATGTTATCCCAAAACGTAGCCTACCTTTTTTCAAAATTGTATAGGAACTGATAGGCTACTGTCAGTGTACTTTTGAAAATGAAGTCAATAGTGACTTAAATTGTGATTTTTAGTCATCAATCACATATTCTGTTGTGTCTCACTGAAGAAAATAGGCTAAGACTTTTTGTAAAAACAGCTGAGGACAAGTCATGACATTGCCTAGGCTAATTTAAATTTTTCTTTGTGCAAACACGGAAGTTTAACAGTATCTATTAAGAAAACCTCGATAAAATAAAAAAATTAAAAACTTAGGTTAACTTACCGTCTTGTTCCCCACATAAACAACGATTAGGCTATTAAAAATCCAGGTTTGCGCGGCTCCACACCTGCTGTCGTTAAATAAGCGCACGCATGAGTTTAGTCCAGCTGCAAACGAGCGGTTCCCAAAATAAATACATTCACAAAAACAACCAACAAAAAACTTTATCCAGGGATTTTTTTTCTCAATGTTGTTACGGAAGAGTTTATCCTTTACATATGAAATGTGGAAATTATCATAAATAGGCTAGCTATAAAAACAATTTTCCTGAGGTGAAATTTATTTAATTGCCTTCAGTAGACTTTCCTTCGACAGCCTGGTGTATCTAATATGTATAGCATATAGCCAAAAATGAAAGAGCGCCTTGATTCTGCAGAAAAAGTCTCCCTCATACTGGACTCTTTTTAGCCTGGCCCACAAACTCTCTCTCTCTCTCTCTCTCTCTCTCTCTCTCTCTCTCTCTCTCTCTCTCTCTCTCTCTCTCTCTATTCTCTCTCTCTCTCTCTCTCTCTCTCTCTCTCTCTCTCTCTCTCTACACACACACACACACTTTATTTTTCTCTCATTGTACATGTCGTGAAGTAGCCTACATCAGATGGTGTTTTCTTGGAAAAATTTGAGGGGGTGGCGGAAGAAATAGTAGCTATTACAGTTTCCAACCGAAGTGAATTGAATAACAAATATAGATTTGCCAACTCCTTGTAGATTCTGGTTATGATAACAGAGACCAATTAGTTTTCCTTTCAATTTAGATAAACATTTTGTGTTTTGTTTATATGACAGAAACGTGTTGTTATGTATAGAAACAACATGTCAATATGATATGCTCTATAAAAGAGCATCAGAAACATGAAAAGCACACTGGCCTTCTATTTAAAAAAGCAAAATTGGGTTGATTTTGTTCTCTCGCCACAGTCATGCCACAGATATTATCAGCTCTGTTATGTTAAGACTTTGTCAAAATATTGTAGTGCTTTGGGTCATGTCTGGGTTCACCACAACCCAGAAAACTCATTTAGTTTTGCCTGAATAGGAGATCTTTGAAAAAAGCAACACTATCTTATTTATTTTTTCCTACTTATAGGGTTATTACTGTAATTTATTTGCCGGTTCACCAGCCAATATCGATGGCCAGGTCGCTTCTCTCCAGGACCACATTTCCATCACAACATAATTTCACCACATTTTAAATGTTTGTAATTTTATTTCATAGTCTTGTATGCTATGGGGTTAGAATTGTTGCATATTCCAAATAAAATAGATTAAGATTCACATATAAGCTAAATGTAAAGAGATTCTCAAAAATTTATGAAATTCACAAATAAATAGATTAAGATCCACAAATAAATGTAAAGAGTTTCACAAAAAAAAGCATTTATTTATCCATTAAAACACTTGATCACACATTTAATATTTCGTATGAATCAGACTTAATAATATTTTATTGTAAAAGTTGCAGCATTCACAATGTATTTTTTCATGATCCACTCAAAACCCCAGTATACATGCTGTTACATCTTCAATGATGGTTAGGTATTCATCATAATATGTATGTCCTAGCTATTTGTCACCATGATTGTACTTTAAAGGTGCAGTGTGTGATTATTAGCGAGATCTAGCATTTCGGTTGCAGAGTTTGCACTAAAGGCTCAGCCCACTGCTCACCCCACCCTTTCGAAGAAGCTACGGTGGCTAAAACTGGACAAACATATCACTGTCTGAGACAGCAGAGAATAGCTCAGTAAGCCAAGGGTGTGTAACATTGTCACTGTTTCTGTACCACAGTCCATTATTAACAACATCATGAATGAAGTTTACAAAGCCGTAGTCAGGTGAGGATCAATGGTCTTAATAAATAATATAATAATCAGCTGATTTTTCTCACAAACGATAACCAGCACATTTCTCCCCACATAGCAAACCCATATACAGCATGGGAGAAGAACCACATGAAACTAGAATGCAACTATATATATATATATATATAAAGAGTTAGATGCAAAGCCTCTAAATGCCATTTGAAATTTTCTTTTAAAATGACCATTTTTATCAAGCTTGTATATTTAAGTTCAGTAATTTCACTTAAATGACAATTAATAGGTAATCTTCATTGCCATTTAAGTGAAATTACTGAACTTAAATATACAAGCTTGATAAAAAATTGTAATTTTAGAAGAAAATTTCAAATGGCACTTAGAGGCTTTTGTATCTGAACTCTTCATATATATATATATATATATATATATATATATATATATATATATATATATATATATATATATATATATATATATATATATATATATATATATATATATATATTTTTTTTTATAAGTTTAGCTGATTTGAAAAAAAAAGTTTAGCTAAATATGAGCTGTTACTGTGGCTGAAGTGTTTTAAAATCCACAAATGCATGAGGGGATTTACAAATGCACAAGAGGATATTTACAAATGTGTGCAGTGATTCACAAATGCACAGAAAGCGGTATTGCCAGGCAGAGTTGATTGTGACATAAAACACATTTGTAAAAAAATAAATAAAATAATAATAATAATAATATTTGCAAATCTCATTTAATTTATTTATGAATTTATTTATGAATTTTATATTTTTTGTGAAACTCTTTACAGAACTCTTTACTGAAACTCTAGACAAAATTAAAGCTTAATTGAAAAATAATGAACAACAAAATCTAACACTTTTGAAAACTAGATTTTTCTTTGTTTTCTTCACACTTCATGTGTCATTTTTAACTTTAAGTAGGCCTATTATTAACTGACAATGTCGTTCTCTCGTCAGTAAACAAACAAGCTACTCGAATATTTGAAAACACTTTATGTGCAGTTATTGACTAACAACTGACTGTGATTAAACTTTTTTTTCAGACCCAAATTTTTAGCATTATGCTATTTTTTTGCACTTGATGCATGATCATGACTATGAAGTGCTTTAAAGTGGATCTCAGTCATGCACCTGCAATATTCATCCAGCAGATGACAATAGAGTAACAAATTTGAAACAATTTTGTTTCTTCTAACATGTTCAGCAAGTATCCTCGAGATGGCGCTATTTCGCAGATTTCCATCTGAGCCCACCGGCGTTAAAGGGATAGTTCACTCAAAACTGAAAATGTCATAATACTCACCCTCAAATTGTTCCAAACCTGTATGGAATTTTTTTTTATTCGGTTGAACACAAAATAAGATATTTTGAAGAATGTCGTAACCAAACAGTTGTGGGACACCATTGACTTCCATTGTTTTTAAATTTTCCCCATATAGGCTAGTATTTGTCAATGATGCCCCACAAACTGTTTGGTTACATTCTTCAGGGTGAGTAAATGATGACAGAATTTTCATTTTTGGGTGAACTATCTCTTTAATAATTGTAGTTTTAATTGATGATTTCCTGCAGTCTTCCTTCAGCATGGAGCGTTACCAATTGTGTCAAGTTTCACAACAAGGGTTCATAACCCTAACCCTTTGTAACCGCAGAAAATTGTGTAATTCACCTGTGGGAATGTGATGCACTGCTTGTCACGCTAAGAAATGTCACACAGGTAACAGTTATGTTAGGAGTGGAAACAAATTCAATTTCTCCCCATTATTAAACTCTCTCTCTCTCTCTCACACACACACATGCACACACAAGACAGAGAGGGGGATTCATGCTAACAGCTTGAGATTAATGTGAAAATAGATTATGTTTGGAGAAAAAAAAGATAATTGCATTAAAAGCTCATGTTTAATACTGTCAGATTTTGAGGAGGTAAAGGAATCTGGTGTCACTGCACCACCATGGACACAACCCACAAACACACTAATCAACATGTACACACAAAAGCTACAATTCAAATCAAATTTTATTAACTGGACTAGCAGGATTTTCCTTCTGACTCACACTTATGTAATAATAATAAATTAAAAAAAATAGCTGGGTGTTCACATCTTCTGTAAGTGTGCACTCTCTTGCCATTAAAGAGCAAGCATTGAGGCCAAAACATACTCTTAACAAAGGAACAGATTTTGACCGTTTCTTGTCTTCTGCCTCAGTTCTCTGAACTAATCAAAACTCAGCGGTCACCTGACCCCAGCAGATGCCTGCTGTTACTAGCAATGTGGCTTCCCACAGATATGGTAGGCTACTATACAGCATTGCATGACACCCAGGACTCCATTCAGTACAGTATGATAGTGATGAAGAAAGAGAGAGAAAACAGCCATGTTCAAACTTTTTTAATAAAAAATGAATGAAAAAACTACTTCCGGAACCAGCACTGCTGAAAGGTGAGCAGGAACCAACTTGTTTTGTGAATCATGTCATGTTTCCTGTGCAAGAACAAAAAAGAGGCTGACATCGATTAATCGTTCAGTAGCGAATCAAATGCTACTATGAAAGCTGTTGAGTACTGAGTAGTGTTGCACTCTTCCCATTCATGCCCTGAGCTCCATGTAATGATATCTTACCCTATAAAAACCACAGTGAGTCACTGGGGTCAATGCTGTGATCTTTTGGTAATGTCTGTTGACTCTCATCTGCCCTTTCGGGCATCTGTAATTTTCCCTATGTTATTCTCTCTGCAAATACTCCAAGGGATCTGATCCTATTTTCAATGTATGCTCTCTTTAAATTGTGTTGCAAAAGGGACACTTTTGCCAAACTGACTGACGCACATGTCCTCCATCTCTATATCCATATGATCATGAGGCCTAAGAGTATTTTAGGTTCAGTACAACATAACTAAAGGAATAGTTCCCTTCAAAATAGTTACATTTTAAAATCTGCAGATGATTCTGCTATTGTCAGTCTCCTCTCCTCTGAGGAAAGTGATCATGGTCCTGTTGTTGATGATTTTGTGCTCTGGTGTGATAGGGAATTCCTTCAATTAAATGTAGAAAAGACAAAGGATATGCTAATTGATTTTAGGGCAGATAAATGGGCAGATGGTGGGATTCCTAGAAACATATAAGTATCTCGGCAGTTTGATCGACAATAAATAGAATTTTTAATTCCAACACTGAGATGCTCTGTCTGCAAAAAAAAAGGCCAACAGACTGTTTTGCCTTTGCAAACTGTCAAAGTTTCATGTTGATAAGACCCTCTTGACCATTTTTTTATAAATAAGACATTGAGTCTGTATTAACATTATCAGTAATTTGCTGGTGGTAATCTCACTGTTATGGCCAAATCTGCTCTTTCCAATATAGTGAAGGTCAGCAGTAAAATTCTTGGTGTCTAGCAGTCTCACTGACCTGTATAACAGACAGGTAGTTAGGAAGGCCAAATCAGTTATTTCTGATAGCTCCCACCCCTTCATTCAGAGTTTCAGATCTTACCTTCTGGGTCTCAGTTTAGATTACCTCCAGTAAAGAGCAATATACAGGCACTCATTCGTTCCGACTGCCATATCTTTTCTAAACTTGGAGGAGATAGACAATTAAGTAGTGATGGGGTTGTTATAACATGTAGTATTGTCATTGATGATGTTGTTGATGAAATGGTGATTGTTATGTAAATGTCCCCTTAAGTTGCTATATTATTTTTATGATGAACATTGTTAGATGTTTCTTTTTACATATGGCTGTCGAATTAGAGGCCCATTTATTCATCTAGTTTAGGTCTATAGCACTATCTATCTTCTTAATTCTCCGTCGTACAACGAGAGCCTGTAACATTAAAGGGTTAGTTCACCCAAAAATGAAAATGAAGTCATTAATTACTCACCCCCATGCTGTACCAACCTGTAAGACCTTCGTTCATCTTCGGAGCACAAATAAAGATATTTTTGATTAAATCTGAGAGCTGGATCACTCCTCCATGACTGCCTAAGGGACTGGCTCTTGACGGCCCATAAAGTCATTAAAGAAAATGTTTAAATATTCCATGTGCCTACAGTGGCTCAATTATAAGTTGGTGGCTCAACAAAAAGTAGTTTTTTCGCACTAAAAGTAGTCTCGTCACTTGATAAACTTATAATTGAGGCACTGTAGGCACATGGAATATTTAAACATTTTCTTTAATGACTTTATGGGCCGATAAGAGCCATCCCTTAGGCAGTATGGAGATGATCCAGCTCTCAGATTTAATCAAAAATATCTTTATTTGTGTTCCGAAGATGAACAAAGGTCTTAAAGGTTAGTACAGCATGGGGTGAGTGATTAATGACTTCATTTTCATTTTTGGTGAACTAAGCCCTTTAAGTATTTTATGTATTGGTCTTGCAACTGTGTCTGTCCTGTGTCTGTCTTGCTGCAGAACCGACTGCCCTATACGGGAATAAGTAGAGTAAAAATAGGAAAAAATTTTGTGGAAGTCAATCGGGTACATGGTTTCCTACATTCTTCAAAAGATCTACCTTTATGTTCAGCAGAGGAAAGAAATTATTACTGGTTTGAAACAACTTGAGGGTGAGTAAATGATGAAAGAACTTTCATTTTAAAGTGAATAGGGATTTATATATACATTTTAGAATTTAAAAGCAGACATGTGAAGCTTCAACATGTCGATTGATCTAAACTCGTCCTGAACCCAGAATATTCCTTAAACTGACAGTTGACCTAGAAGCCTGGGCACGAGATGTGACTGTTTCCGTGTGATTCTGCTCTCCACACTTCAGTGCGGGACTCAGCTCTTTCCGCATGTCTGGAATCTTGGAATCCTTTCCACCAGCTCACTTTGAGTCAGCACCACTGTGAGAAATGTTTTAGACTGTTTGTCTTTTCGACTGGAAGTAAATGCTCAAGTGCATGTGTGTAGTTGTGTTCGTATTGCCTCTTTGGTAGTGTGCAAGCAAAATGCGTAGCGTGAAAGGTGTGAAAAACATTTGATCTCTTAACCCTGTTTACTTGTGTGTGTGTGTGGGGGAGGTGGGTTTGTTTATATGATTTATGAGGACACAAGTTTGTATAATGACATGTGTATTACACTGGTATTACAACTTATTGGTGGTTTATGAGGACATATCAAAAGTCCTCATAAATCAAAAGGCTTAAAAAACATAAAAAACAATGTTTTATTAAAAAATAAAAATGCAGCATGTATCCTGTGATGGTTAGGTTTAGGGATTGCGTTAGTGTAGGGGGATAGAATATATAGTTTGCAATGCACAGGATAAAAACTATTACGCCTATGGAGAGTCCTCATAATGCTGTTGCACCAACAGTGTGTGTGTGTGTGTGGGGGTGTGTGTGTGTGTGGGGGTGTGTGTGTGTGCATAAGAATCTCGCAGACTGCCCTCGAGGTTCATGGATCAGAGCCAGCTGTGATCCACCAATCGGTTGTAAGGTGACAGTAGATGCTTTGAATTAAGCCCAGAGGGCCTTTTGGCGTGTTTTGTCTCCAGGCTGTTTCTTACTGTTAACTGTTTGACACACACACACACGCTTGTACATGTCATACTTGGAAAACTCAACACACCCTACGCTTCAGTTTCCCTCTCTGTTGCCACTCAGTGTCCTTGACAAATTGTTTTTGCCTGCATATCCACAACCATACACACATTCAGTCATATAAATCTTTATATCTTTCGCAATGTCCTGTGCAGTCTTTGCTGCTGGGCACAAAATATTATCATACCAAACTGTCTGTCCATATATTTACATGCTTAAATCTGATCCAAATCACACGGTGCTGTCAGATTTAACACAGATATGATATATCTGTTATCTTTCAACAACTGAGATTAAGATCTGACTTTGACAGCCAGCTCACAGTTTGAGTATCACAAGCTCACATCCAATGGTTTGTCTATGCCACACACACACATGTGTTAAGTTCCGTTAAAATTATATGAGAGATTAGAGTGATTTTTAAAGACTAACATCATTTGGTTTGTTTAATCTTTCATGAAAATATATGTAGGCCTATTTGAATTTGGAGTCAGTAAGATTTTATGAATTTAGAATTGTTTTAAAGAAACTAATGCTTTTATTCATCAAGGATGCAATACATTTATTAAAAGTGACAGTAAAACCTTGTACAGTTTGACAAAATGTTTTAATTCAGATAAATACTGTTCTTTTGAACTTTATGTTAGAACAAAAAAAAAAAATAGAACTGTTCAGTCACTCATGTTCGACGTGACGTCAACGTGACGACATAATTGGATCACTTCAGGGAGCCCTATAAACTTCGAGTGTCTGAACGAGCCAATGAACGTTTGCGTGCGTGAGAAGCGACACACACTCATTGTCTTTCACTTCAGAGCCAAACTTTTGTTTTGATTCTGAGTTTCTGCAGACTGCTGCATTGTTGAAGACTGCTAAAAGGAATACTCTGTGCCAGTGCTGGTGTGAAGGTGCGATAGGCAGTGGCAGCGAGCATTACAGCTCACAACTGCTGTTTTCACAGCATTGCTTGTGTGTGTGTGTCTGTATGTGCTCGGTCTCCAGTGGGCGTTCCTCTCGTGAGTGTGTGCCCTGGTTACACGCAGCCATCCCTGGGTGCTTCAGGTACTGAGAGAGTAATTTTTATATTTTTTTGTTTTTTCAACTCTAAAGAGCAACACAAGTGTAACCATGACATTTCAGGATGTCATTCCGCTTGTGCGTTTCTTGTGCGTTTCTGTCATTCTTTGGCGCTAGCAGACCGCCACAATAGTTGCCTCTCGTGTTTGGGCATCCAGCACGCTGAGGCAGCTTTTGTGAATAGTTCATGTTCCCATTGCGGGAATGTGACTATGACATCGCTGAGATCGGACTTTGCGTTCCTCAAGGGAGGTGAAGTCCCCTCGCCTATACCCCGATCTAGTGTCTATTCTGGACCTCTGAATAGACCTCTTCTTTGCATGGTCAGGGTGATCTG